>CM031239.1:562180276-562192776 GCA_018340775.1 Taxus wallichiana var. yunnanensis | reverse complement strand
ATGGTGTTGAAGCATTAAGAGGCATGCAAAAGGTGTTGGGAGCATTGAAGTGCTTCTAGCAAACAAAATTGAGTTGGTAGTTGAGTTTTCTATATTCAGATATTTTATTTCCTTGCTCCGATTTGTGCTACAACTCGGATGCGCATACAATATCTTATTCTATGGTTCTTGGATATTTTATAGAAAACAAAGTTAGTCTAGGGACTTGTGCTTGGATTAGTGACTAGTGTAATACTAATTAGGTGTCTAATTATCAAAGATCCTATGTGAGAAACAAGGATAACAAATAATTATAGATTATATAAAAGATTTTTTTTTTTAAATGGAAGCTATAGAATGAAAATTGCATAAATGGAAATGACTTGATTTAGGGATAGAATAGTGTTTCATGATAGAATGCATGTTCAAACAATGATATACGATATAATGATTGCTTGATTGCTCATGTTTAAACTTATGATTTATCTTTGAGTGTTTGTTAGATAACCTATGTAAAATGAACAAATGTATTCATACCCTTGAATGCACTTCAGGACCATATCGGAGCATGAACCAAACATTAACTAGAAGTGAAAATTATGAGACAAAGGGGATGCATGCACTCTAACATAAACAAGACCACTAAAAGCATTGGGTAGATTCTAACAAGTATCAGTCCCAAACCCGTGAGAGCTTCTAATGTAGAGTATAAGAAGCACATGTAAGTGAAGAGATATGTGCATATAGTTAATATTAAGGGAGAGAACTATTGAAAGTCAACAAACACACTGATAATGCTAAATTTGGACCAATAGTTGAAAAATAGACAAGCACACTAAAAGTTCATAAAACAACACACAATAAATGCCTTGGGACCATGTTAAAGTGTCTACATTCTATATCACTTTGAGGTGTGTTTGTGAGAGAACACATTTCAAAGTAGAACAATGATATTCATAAAAAGAATTTGTTTACATCCTAAAAATCGATTAGAAATTCATTATATGAGGATGTAAGATATGTTACATGTAGAATATTGTGAACACATTAATCAACATTAGTCATACAATACATAATATAGTCATTAATGCATGTAAACAATGATATAACAATGAAACTATTTCTTAAAACACACAAAATGATATTTACTTAGCAAAGTGGTGTAGAATTGATATGGGTGTGCAGATTGTGTGAGAAGGCTACTTTGAATCTCAACATACTCCTTTGAATATGGGATTGGAAAATACTCTTGTGTAAAACTATGCAACTCAGTATGGGGCATAATATGATTTTGACATTCTTTACACAGTTTTGGACTTGCGCATAATGAACTTCTATAACTTCATTTTCGTGGATATGAGTGTAAATATATGTTACTAGGGATCACACATCTTTGACACCACATGTAATAATCTGCAACAAATATAAAACCCCAAAAACTTGTGTAGACACTAAAATTTGATAACTTGTTCTTTTGCAATGTCAAGTTTGGTTGTGTTCCCTTATTAAGACAAATGCTCGCATTTGAAATCAAATCCGTATATCTCCCTAGATCTTTTGTGAATTTCTCATCTTTACACTTTGTTAGGTCTTCAATTCAAAACATATAATTTCATTAAAGCAATAAAAAAGTCTTGTGCATTGTGCTAAATCTTTCTATTTTGTACCACAATCCTCTTGTCTAGGACTATACAAATGGTCAGGATGTGGAATGTGGTCATGGATGAATTGTACGATCTTGACCTTCTACATTCTTTAATTGTGTTTCCAATTTGATTATCCTTATTAAATTATTTCAGCTTCCTAAGGGCGGCCTTATTAGAATATTTCGCTTATAGAAGGCTATATAAGAAAGTTAATATCACTTTATAACTCATTTGACACTATTACAAGCTCCTATTGCAAATATTATTCCAAAAACACTCAAGGATCTCCTAAATCTATCCAAATCATTTGCACATCAATTAGAGCAATTCTTACTTCAAGTTTGAAAGCACTCAACTGGGTTTAAAAGTCTAGCTTACTATGTTTCCAAGCATCCAAAGGTCATAGAGTCATCTCTTAGTGAGAGAAAAGTCATTCCAAGTAGTGTTAAAGGGTTGTACGGAACAAAGGGTTAGGTCATGTAGTTGAGGAACACCACATCATACGACTACCACATTGGGTACATTCTATACCATACAAATACATGTTATCTTTGTATTAAGAGACATAGGGGAACCCCTAGGGGGTTAGCTTAGATTATACTCACACTTGCACAAGCACCTAAGAGAACTACATAAGATTTGATTATGAATTAGAGCATGTAGTGCAACACTTAAATTGGTTCAACAATTGGGGTTGAACACTAATGATAGTCCAACCTCACCCTAAGTGTGATTTCTCCTTTTGATTTGCTAATGCTTTGATGAAGGGGAATGCATGTTTTTAAGGTTTCCACTTTGTTACAGGGGATTACATGTTTGAAGTTGTGCAATAAGAAATACATTCAATGAAGGGAATTTCCAAGAAAGTGAAGCACTCAGGAAGTTTTAGATTCCAAATGCCAAAAGGGTCAAAGATTGTACAATTCAGGTCAAGACCATGCAGTTCTAGTCTAGACCGTATAGAAGTTATACAATCCTACCCTTGTTCACTTCCTAGTTCCAAAACTCGTAATAGAGTATCTCCACTCTATGATATTCCTTTTTCACCTTTTCGCATATTTGGGTCTCCTTTGTTCTGACATGTATGACCAAGTCTTCTTCTCTTCCATATTCGAGCCATCATTTATCATTTATTAATCATTGCTTTGCAAGTATTAATGCATTATTTTGATTATGAATGGTTAATTGTATATTGATTATATCATAATAATCACTTTTTAAAAACCCTTACATCTTCTTTATTGTTGTGTAATTTCATAACATAGGCTTAATTAGGGTGTAAAAATTTGGTGAACCCAAATTTTGAATCAAATCTACTGCTCACACCTTAGTGGTCTTAGGGTTTCTTGTTCTAATCTTGGGATATTCTGAGTTATATTCGTGTGTGTCATCATGTCTCTTTCTTCAATCATCTATGATCTTTGTTTCAAACCCAAGTGAACACTCCCTCATACTAGTATGGGTTATTATCCCTCTAACCAAGTCCATACCCATATCTCGTTTGATGCAGGCGGTCTCAATGATGCTCCTACTTGTTTCATGATTGATTGATGAATATTTTCCTCTTACTCAGAAACATTCACCTTACTTTGATTCCTCACCCATGGATAATGATGTTAATGTTATCATAGTTCATGCCACACTAAACAACCGGTTGGGGGAAACCCACCCTTACCCCCATCACCTAAACCTCCCTCTGCTAAATCTAATTCTCCTACTGAAGTGTTTGATATATTAGAGCAATTAAATAACACACCTACTAAGATATCTCTTCTCAGATTATTGCAAAATGAACCTATTTATAAGGATATATTATATGAGACGTCGTAATCTGCTACCTTGTTTCCCACTACTCAATCTGTTGCTTTTTCATCTACCAGGAACACATTCAAAGCTATGGATAAGGAAATAACATTTATTCCACCTCTACTTAATTAGGAACCTTGTTAACCTCTTCTCATTATGGCACACATTAAAGGGTTCCTCACTAAGCATGTCTTGATCAATAATGGCTTCATTCTCAATATTTGTTCTAGTTCTTTGCTAAAAAAGATGGGAGTTTCTATTAATACAATTGACACAACTACAACTACTCTGCGAGCAATTTTGATAACATTACAAGATCTACACTAAACGCTATTACTCTTGACATCTTGGTTAACCCTAAGAAGTTGCCCACTACATTTCACATCATGGATAGATTTACATTACTATCCTATTTTGGGTTGCCCTTGGATTCATGGTATGCATTCGATTTATTGTTCATCAATTTGTCAAATTCGCATTACATGGTGGATGTGAGCATATTGTGGTTGTTGACCCAAATCCTTTCAAATATTGTAAAGTTGACACCTCTTCTTCTCAAGTACTTGTTATCACTTCTCCTCTCTAACCCATACATATGGATAAATTACCAACTTATGTCATAACAGAATCCAGTCACGAATCTGATACTACTACTCATTTACCACCATTAATTGAACATAGTATGGTTCTAGATCATACTACTACTTTTTCTATTAATGCTCCACCTGATTCTTTTAACATATTAGCTAATGCAATAGTCCAAGACAATGTTATTGATAATTCGTCAAATAGTGATGTTGAGACTATTGCACTCACTGATGAAAAGTTGTGTGAATTAAATTTTGATCCCATCAATGAAGATGAATCGATGTTCCACTATTTTTTTCTCTACTAGTCTCAAACATTATCATCTTAAATCTGCTACATATGGCACCTTTGTCTCGACTACCGCGGCTCATCAGGACACATTCATGGTATTTGGCTCGACCCATTATGATATGCTATTAATGTAGTAGATACTATATGTACCGTTAGTGCTATCGCTAATATGGAACCTCTTGATAATCCACATGAGTTACAATCTATCTTGTTTGATCTTGAGTTACTTACTTCACTGTCTTTGTGGCATTGGTCTACTAATAAGATATCTTAGAAATTAGGGAAGCCCCTTTGTGACTATCACTATGTACTTGGACATGAAACTAATCATTTTCTAGCTCTTATTGCCAACATCACTATGCTCAAAGCTAATGGTACTATCACCGCATGTCTAGAAGGCTCCTCACACTTAAAAAATTCACACTCCCTCGACCTAGCTGACTAATAAAATGCCACATCATGATGCTTCTATTCACACAAATTCGATCCATGGAAACTATTGGGAACATAACGTAAATTTTGTATATCCTTAAAAAAATATTTGTACTTATGATACATTGCGTACTTTGGATCTTACCACATCTGCCATTATCAAATCTGACCTTGTAATGGATGATCTCCTTGATGATAGATGTGTTCTTTTTCTACCCACTTTCATGTACATAGTTACTTCTAAAACAACACAAAAATATTCAAATAATCACATAATACAAAAACATTCACATATTGACAAAAATATAAAATCAAGACACTTTTATTGTTTGATTAGATAACTTGTACCTTATACATGTTGTTTTTCACGTTGGTTTGATGGATAGCTTATATTTTATATACACTCTTTACACACGTGCTCACAAGGTATATTGAGTGTGATGTAGAGAATACACAAGATTATACACGATGACAGATGCTAGTTTGGTTCCTTTCTATTTACACTAACCTTTGTAGGCATCTCCTACACTACACAAATGATTTTGTTTCAAGTAATTGCCTTACATTTCCTCATCACACTTGATTATATACATAATTACTATGTTACCTTTTGAGCTAACATAACTAAAACATGTGTTTTGTGTAACATTAACTTATCTTACTATCTCTTTTTTTATCATCACTGTATTTTATACTTTCTTGATACATTATTTTCACCACTTTTTTATATGTATTATTTCCTTGTTTGACTACTACATTGTTTAACTTTCGCTCATGATTGATTGTTGCCTTGTTAGATTAAAACTCTATGATTGATTACTCTATATTTCTTGGTAGCGCCTTGATTTGTTTTGTGACATTGTAAGTGTCCCATGTTTGTGGCTCAATACCTATCTTGTTTGTATGTACTTATTTCTAGGTATATGGCGTGTAGTAATTTCTATTATGATTATCTTGTGACACCTTTGTGAGTGTCCCATGATTATGGCTCTATGCCACGATGTATGACTACATTTCTCTATCTCTATACTAGTGATTACTTGTCTCTACACTATTTTTCTATTACTATATTATTTCTACTTTGGTTTATGACACAATTGATTTTTAATATGCTACTTTTATAATATTCTAGTACTACAATGGTTTATGACATGCTTGATATATAATTTGACATTTTTATGATATTATTACTATGGCTTATGACATGATTGACACTTTTTAATGATGTTCTTAACTTCTTGTTGCATGTTGCATTCTCTTTATTAAGTATTTCATCTTTCTTAACTTTGGTTTGTAATGCCCCGTTCAATGTTCCTAGTCCCTGACCTGCCGACCCTGTTACTAATCCTGGGAGACTGGTGTGCGTGTGCTCTCGTTGACCGTTGTTGACCTTGTCCGGGTCGCAGTGAAGATTTTTCACCTTCCCCCTCTCCTTCTTGCCCTTCGGGTCATTGTCGACACCCCAAACTGTGGACCCCGTAGCGTCATGGACGGTTATACGGGTAAAGGAAAATTTGGTTCTCGGCTCTTCGAGTTTGTCGGGTCGTCGACATTAATAGGATAAATAATTATTATTATTATTTTAAGCCGTAAAATCGTAATAATAATGTTGGTAATAATATTATAATTTTATGGTCGATCTGTGCTTATTAATTGTATTACTCCTCGTTGTCGGGCGATTTTTAGTAATACGGTTAATAAAATTGTGTTATTATTATTATTATTACTATTATTAAATTCGTGTTATCATTATTAATAATTTGGCGATCGTTACTGTGTGTTTATTATCTTTTTCTTCGTTTTAGGCTTGTTTGTGTTTTTATCTGGTTAAAACAAACAAGCAAAAATAAAATATAAGAACTAAAATTTAAATTAATCGTGTTTGTGGGGGTGGATTAGGGCAAGTGAAGAAGGGCGGAAAAAGCCCCAAAACTTCGCGCTAGGGTTTGGTCGCTGCTTTTGGAATGGGCGGCTGGCTTGGGGCGCAGGTTTTGTGCACAAAAAAATGAGTTTGTTGAAATGGCCTTGGAAACTTTCATGCAAACACTTTGTTTCAGGTAAAGCCAGATGCCACAGCCGTTCTCAGCTCCTTCCCAGGCCGCGCCACATGCATGCATGGGAGAACAATGCAAAACAAAGGGGTTTTGTGTCTGACTGATGTGTATCTATGCCAGCGTACTCCCAGCCGCGCCCAGGCCTACGTGGGCTTCTAAGTAAATCAAGAAAAAACAAAGGAGCTTTGTCTGTTGTTGCTGTTGCAAACGCCCTAATAGATTTTCATGCAAAAACATGGAAAACATGCGAACAGTTTGTCTAAAGGCGTGGGAAAGAAATGCAGTTCCATGGACTGCAATGATTTCGGGTTATGCACAAATTAGTTGCAAAATGTGAAGGCTTACACCATGCGTGTGAACTGTTTGACAAAATACCTGAAAGATGTGTGGTTTCCTAGACTGCTATGATAGCAGGCATGCAAAAAACGGGTCTGTTAAAAAGGCACACGAACTGTTTGACAAAATGATTCAACGAGATGCATTCTCGTGGACTGCAATGATTTGTAGGGTATGCACAAAATGGCCTTCTTGATGAGGCTTTCAGCCTTTCCAATACAATGCCTGAGAGGAACGTGGTCTCATGGAATGCATTCATTGCAGGATGCTCACAGAATGGGCTTCTTGAAAGGGCCATGGAGATTTTCAAGCAAATGCAATTGGCAGAGGTAAAGCCAAACTCAGCAACCTTTGTCAGCTTCCTCCCCGCATGTGCAAAAATAAGAGCTTTAGAATTGACCATGGAAAACCATCAAGGCATAGAAAACAAGATGTTTTTGTTTACAATGCAACTTCCTTGATAGACGTGTATGTCAAATGGTGGAGCTGTTGATGCTCGTGATCTGGTTGACGAAGTGCCCAAGCACGAGACTGAACCCAAGCCTGCGGTTTCGACCGGCTTCATTTTCCAGGCATGGTCCTTCTTCCCTTACCTCTCTTAATTCTCGTGTTTTAGTTCTCTTTTGCAATTAAATAGAATTTTAAATCATTAGGACTTTTAATACAGTTAAATGTCCCTTCAACTCATTGCAAAACAATATAGTGTCGTGTCGCAACTCTCGAAGCCATTATAACTCGCCTACTTTAAACCACGAACTATCACCCTCGCTTCGAGATGATCTAGAAAACTCTTACTCTTTTGATCTCTTCAATATCGTTTTATCGACCAGAAAAATTTGACTCTCCATTGATTAAGTTGACCTTCTTCCTACTTAAAATAGTTAAATTTTGTCAATTTTCGGAGACTCACTAAGTACCCTTCGCAACTCTGGAAACGAGATGTGAAGTTTCATTCGAGTACCTTGGTATACGAGGAGTCGCCTTGATTTTTGGTTTGACCCGAAACGATCATATGACATCCTTTTGACGCCCTTATAGGAGCCCTGTAACACTGGTTTACAACAGTAGAAAGTTGTTAAAACTAGAAAGTTGGCTTTCGTTTTGGATCGCCATTTGAAACCTGGAAAGAGAAATCACTTCCGTCTTCACAAACCTCTAGCGATTACACTAGACAAATGCATGGAACTTTCAATATAGGAAAAAGAACTTTTCAGGATAGTTTGGCAAAGCCGTTTTATAGGCCTCCGGTTGTAGTTTGACAAGGTCAAACTAGTCTAATTTCGTCTTGTCACTGTAGAAAACTTGTCACCGTTTGAACATGGTTGTCTAGTTCTCCGTCTCATCGACTCTAATGAACTCTCCTTATATAGAGGAATGAGTAGGAGATGTTCCATTGCATGCTCCTCCAGCGAACGTTCGTTTTGGACGCAGCTTTCTGGGCCCTCGAGCTAACTTTTGTCAGTTTACAACTGGGTGAACTACGACCAGTGGCCCCAGAAAACTAGCCGCCGAATGAAAACCATGTGCTCTTTTTCAATTCCGTCGGTTGCTATGAATTCCTGGTATATCTGGGGACACATAGCAAGTTAGTCGTGAGATGCGTGATCATCGAGAAGATAACCTTTGGAAGCAATTTCTTAGCCTCCGAGCCCGTTTTGTACGTTTCGTAGCTAGTGAGAAAATGTAAAAGTAGAAAGTCGGACCCTCGTAGGGTTGTCAAATCACCCTGGAAACTTTTTACTCACGTAAATAACTGTTTAAAACACTATAATGAAAGTTGTTGTGTGTTTTGGGAATTTTGATAAAATGATATTTTTCTCTCTTCCCTTCTCTTTCTCTCTCCTGGGTTTATAAAATGTAGAAAAATGAAATGCAATGAATACATGTTTCTAGACTTTTTATTTCGATTGGAAAATTGTAATTATTTTCTGATGTAAATGGGAAACTGAAAAATGACAATTATGATTGATTAGGGTGGATGCCATGCCAGCGAATTATCGCTGATATCATGCTCACGTGGGTTTTGCAGGATGGATGAATGACGACGAAGAAGGCGATGTGAAATTTAATTATTATTTTGTAACTCTTATAGGTCATTGTAAAATGAATAACTGTGTAATGTAGTCTCTTGTTACTGAAAAATTATAAATGAGATTTGTTAACATGCATGATATGCTAGTTTTTAAGGATACTTATGGAATGTACTTCTAATCACCAATTCAATTTGATTTTTAGTTGTGTATGGCAAAAAGGTGTTTGGTTTATACTTAGTAAATTGAAATCAAAGTTAATACATTGTAGTACCTTCTCAGTATTTAATAAATGATTAAATTAATTATAGGGTTACCTTCTTACCTTGCAAACACAATAATGAGTTTTAATGGGAACACTCAACCCTAATAAAATATTCGTGCATAACCCTGTATGTGTGATCCCTTCCTACCATATAAGAAATTTAAAACCGAAGAACGACCTTAACCTTTGCACCTGATGAGACCTCATAGGTTAGGTAAATAAAACCCCTCGTTGGAGTTTACCGTCATAGTCTTTATGTCTAGCGACAGTGTCGCGAACCCATATTTAGGAATGTCATGGTCCAACCTATCTGGAGTATGCATTTTCCTTCTAGATTTGGCATTCGCGAGAAGAATGTCCTCTCTTTAGGTCTGACACTAGGCTGAGTGGTGAAGATCGCCTTAGAAGTCACCTTTTGAGCCCTTGTTAGAAGGAAGGATTAAGCGGTGCTACCTTGGCTTCTATCAAAATAACCTCTTGGTATTTCTTGAATGTGGTTCATGTATAGTTACAATCCTTCCGGTCGTGTAACCCTTCAAGATGTCAGTCTAATACTTCTGTAACTCCTGATTACACAACAATGCTATGAACGAGACCATAGTGCGATGTATAAGCTTTTCCTAAGATGAGAACGAGATTTGAGATTAGGATTGAGGTCACTCATGAAGTCCTTAAAACTTAGTTAAACATAATCATGTGTTGCAAAGAATATAAGTTACCTTGGTGTGACCAAACTTTGAGAAAACAAAAGATATGTATACATAGCTATATATAAATCTTATAGGAATTCAATAAGTTTTCAAATTATAATAACAATGGTAGAGAAATAAATATAGTGTGAATCGAGAAATATTTTTGGTAAAGAGCTACCCTATATCTAAATCTCCGTCAAATCCTTTTGTTGCGTTTTGGACATCAAGTCACTTTCGTTTGAGATGTAAGGGTAAAACTGTAGACATCAAATAAACGTTGGAGAAGAATATTTCTACATAATAGAAGATGATTAAGTATTTTGTATGCAATTTGATTTATGCCAAATATGTATGTCAGTTATGGAAATTTATATAAAGTATAAGAAGCTAACTTGAGAAGGTCGTATTGTTTTTTTTAACTGCGGAATAAACTTAAGAAAATGTAGGTGGGCAAACGAGAAAATTTATCCTTGCTCGTAATGTCCCTGGAACGTTAACTTTAACCAAAGATACATTTAAGGAAATGATGTGTTGTGGGTTCGCCGTTCCTGAAGCCATGTTCTTGTGGTTGGGTCTTTGCTAGTATTCATCCGTTGGGAAAAAGTGTGGTATCGACATGCCGATGTCGTCTACAGGTGTCTATGTGAGTCGATGACTTATGTGATTGTCGCATGTGTGGCGAGTTCTTTACTTGAAGCCCATGTTGTGTTATGTGTAGTAAGCTTTGTAAGTCAAAATTTTTTTATCCTAGTATTTTACTATTGTATTTGTGTGTGTAAAATGTGGGCACTACATGGTTCCTTAGAAATCTTAGATTAAAACTAGTTAGTAATAAAGTATAGAGTTGGTTATATTAGTTGTAGTGAACTGGAGTGAAAGGAACCAACCTTTTCACTTGGAGATTGACCTTGGAGGAGTCATTGTCCCACACTTTGAAGGTCTTTCCATGTTTCAATAAGGTGTTGAGCCTAGCTTCAACAAAGGGTGCAACTTCAAATGACAACAAGATTGAAACTGGAAGCACGAGAGAGATTATGACCCGCAAAAAAGATAATGATAAAGTAAAATAAAAATCTATGTAAAAAACATGGATTCACCAAAATACAAATACCAAAAGTAAGAGTAAGAGAAGCCAACAATCACAAAAATGTGAACATGAATGAAAAGACGATGAAACAAAAAGAACTATTTACAATAACATAATTCAATTTATATCATAGCCATTATCACATAACCAATAAAATAAATTATCACAAACATTAAACTATTATTAACAACTCACAATTAATCTTGATAAAAGCTGAATTAAAAAAATGAAACAAATCTCCATGGAAATCAAACCTTGTACATGATGGATGATGTGTTTATTTTTGTAAATGAATTAATCAATAATCAAGTTAATTTAATTTAATAAAAACATATATCAATAAATGGCATATTAATAGTTTATAGAGGTATTAATATTCTAACATTAAAATCAATCTTAGATCGTGGCCCGAAGTGGATATGTGGTGTGTTTCTTCTGTCAACTTTTACTATTTTTCTTTCAAACAATATAACGCTAAAGATAAAGGAAAGTGTGATGATTGAGGAGTATGTTACTAGTAATCGCAACCTAAGTTACAATGGAAGCATTAATAGAGGCAAAGAGGAAATTAAATTAAAAAAATGTTATTAGATTAGTCTTAGAGTTTGGAGAAAACAAAAATTTGAACATTTGCACATATTATTGCATTTATAGAACTAATATACAATCTCATACATAAATGTATGAAATATTTGAGGGAGCCTGTAATTATAAGACATAAACCTAAGCTAACAACATTAAACTCTTTGTGCCACTAAATCACAATCTTTCCCTTGTGATTAGAAGTTTTTCTAGTACTACTCTAAGTCATGTTTAAATTTTCAATTAAATGTTAATTCAAAATTTGTTGACAACAAACTTTTTAGGTGGCTACAAATTGCAATATTTATATTCAAGTTTCTATACTTCTAGTATGACCCGTCCTATAAATACCAATAAGATCTTTATTTTCTTAAATTATATATATTTATAAAGGAATATTAAAAGAATATACAATATATTAAATATTTCAAGTTGTAATTTTTATGAATCCATTAAAATTTCGATCATATATTCTCTAAATCACAAAAAGACCTACAAATAGTCAATTTTGAAGCTTGCTCTAAGACCTCTAGATTATTTTATATTAGAATTTAAAAAAAAAAGCTCTAAAGAGGTGTGAAATGATAATGCTATTTGTTTGGCATGTCCTCTCTTTTTGTAAAGTTGATGGGTGCTACGAAAAGTGATAGGGTCTAATACATGGGATTTAAGTCTCCTTCCATTGAATACAAGGAATATGATTACCATACTA
>CM031239.1:562161392-562180176 GCA_018340775.1 Taxus wallichiana var. yunnanensis | reverse complement strand
TTCTTTGTCTCATGTTTTATTATGTAGTCCAACACCATGTGATGATACGCTTCATGCAATTCTTTGTCACCATCCAAATTGCTTCGCCAGAGCTCTTAACATACAGTTTCCATCTGCTTTTATGCCCACAATTCTTAAATCCTCTGTCCCTTCCTCCTACCCCTCCTTCGTCCCTTCCTTCTACCCTTCTCCTCCTTCCTCCTACCCTTCTCCTCCTTCCCCTCCTCCTCCTCCTCCTCCCCTCCTCCTCCCCTTCCTCCTCCTCCCCTCCTCTTCTCTTCCTCTCACTTAATTCTTGATTAAAATTGTGCATATTGAAAGCTTGCAAAAATGACGGACGCCGGCGTATCTCTTGAGATCTCTCTTAGGAAGAAATCTTCCTGAAAGAAATTTCACACTAAACCTTTGTACAGATCCCCAGAAACCGACCCAAATCTCACCAATCAGCCACGAAGATTAATTTCTTGAAAGATATCGTTTACGAATGTTTGAAAATTTAAGAAGTCGTGGTCGCGATTGCGAATAAAGTGGGACCCATGCTAATACACAAACGTGGTTTTATGACAGATTTGTACTTGTTCGAAAGCAATAGATGTGTATAGTGGATTTTATAGCCTGGAAACAATTTCAAGACTCATTGGCAATGATCAAATTTGAAGGGCTACTCCAAATTTCATTGTGAAGGGTGTATATTTAACCAACCCTTCCATGATGAAAAGTAATATATATAGTTACATTTCACACGACAAGAATATATCTACTATATACGTCAAAAAAATAAATAATAATTTTTTAAATTAACAAATATATTTAAACACAAAAAATTCCCAAAATCCCGTCAAATATAAAATCTGACCAGACTTGAGTATTAAGGGTATGTTTCTGGTGTAGGAAGGTATGAAACCAAATAGAACACAAACCACATCTTGAAATCCTTCACTTATAATTCACTCAATTTACACATGTTTGTATAAGTTTTATGAAAATAGGGAAATCCATTTCGAGATATAAATTACAGCCTAGCCAAGACTATCCATTTCACAGACTACACCATGATAATTTTTCATTTAAGAAAAATCAGGTTACAAATCCCCCAGTGACGTTGTTGTGTGATCCAAACAACATTTAGCAACCATGGAAGCACAATTTCCATTGATGATAAGGAAACTAAATGTGCATTGAAAGAAAGTTAAAGAGGAGGAGACAAAATCATTCAAGGACCATAGGCATACCTATGCCACACGTAGAAATCTCATTAGACCATCCATGGGCCATCGCTCACCACTTCAACATTGGATTTTCTGTTTCCAAAAAAATCATTTGCTCATGTGGTACTGGTATTATTCCTCAATGTTATTGATACCATAGACTCAAAGTATGGAGACTCACAAATGACATGCAATGTACATGACTTCAAAAGCTTTTCATTGTAGACTGTAGAATATTTTCAGAGAATCAGGTATTGGAGAATTAGAAATGAAATTAAATGCAGCCATTTAATGGAGTTCTCAATTGTGTTGCAAGTTGTAGCAATCCCGGTTCCCAATCCCATCTTGCAAGATTGTTAACATTAGTATTCAAAATCAAACATTTTCAAATTATTTTTTTATAGACATTACTTTTATATTTTCATGGTGAATTGTAGTATTGATATCAGACATTAAATTGGAACTAATAGTATATCCCACTGCCTAATTCCCATTGACTCAATGATTCATTAATTGTGATGAAACATCTACACCCACTTTGGGATTTGCAACTAACAAGTGACAAGGAATTTTTCATTTCATAACTTCTTTTGAAACTTTATGTAATAATTTATACTTCTATTTTGTCAGGCAATTTACAATTTTTGAATTTATTTTGACGGCTAATTTTTTGTTTGCATTTCTCTGACGGGTTGCAAGCCCTTGGACGGGCTATGACGGGCTCAAATTTGAATAGAAAAAATATACCATAGTTTCAAGGTAAATGAGTAAATAAATAAGGGTATGCCTATATTGTATAAAAACTCGTCACCAGAAAATGTAAGTACATGACAGTCGAGTTTCCTGATAACTATGTAATATTAGCAACAATAAATACACCCCAGACATTGGCCTATATAATTATTGGAGAAATAGGTGGAAAGGCAAGGGTCTATTTATTCGTGAGGTTGGTTGCAAAGCTTCAAACCTTAAGAGGTAAAGAAATTGGAACATATATAGGAAAAGAGTGAAGGATAAATTTTAAATCCACTTATACCCGTAAGAGGGCCTCGTGTAGTTTCTGAGGAACCTAAAATTTTAGCTTAAGTTATTTAACTAGAGATCTTTCTCTAATATTTTGAACCCTTTATTTAACATCAGCAACTTTGTGTAATATGAAATTTTGACTCTATATGGCATGAAACATTTTTCTAATCGAATAAATAAATAAACATTCCAAAAATATTTTGATATTCTGTTGCAATAGGTTCTGCTGATTTTGATTTGAAATTCACAACTTCCTTTTGTAGATTAAGAGGTCTTCAAGAAATTTTTGTGTACTTGCACCTTGAAAGGAGTGAAGTAATGTTGAGCTTCACGTGGCCATTACTTTCTGGTTGAGGGATTGAGACACTTAGTTGCTATGCAATTTTTCCCGGTTTAAATGTCATTTTCGTATGTTTAAACCATTCATTTGTCATCCATCATATACTTCTTTTCAACAAACAGGGTAGTATATCGTGATACTATTCAGTTGAAAGACTTGGGAACATAGCAATGTCAAAAGACATATTCCATTGTTTGTTCCTTCTTATGAATGACACATTTGTCATTGTTAAAGTTATTCACCATTAAGACTATGATGTATGGTGAGGCAACCGTGTCCTCTGTAAATTAAAGAAATTTGTGATTATCATACAACCTGACATTTTTTCACCCATCATTCCTCAGTATACCATAGCTTATGTCTCTTATGCACATGTTGGGTAGGAATCCAGGATTAATCTTGTCTTACATGGTCCTTGAATTCCCTAAGGATAATCGGAAAAAGATTCGAAATGTTTTGTATAACAGTTGGTAACTTAATTCAATACATGTAAAAAATTGTTAGTGTTCATAAATTGAGGGCAGCTAATAGATAGAGGTAATGATCTGTTTTATTACATTGAAGGTGTTAGACAATAGGATCGAGGACTTCTATTCGATTTTCCTGTTTTTGGACCATGAATTAATTTAGTTTAATTTCATTCTTCAAATCAATATCTACCTAAATATGGAAACGATCTCGGTGTGCTTGATCCTCTTTCTTTAACATCTTTTCAATACTCCTTTAAACATGTCCAATATATTCTAATTGATGAAAGGAGTTTTATCGACCCAAACTTGCTCGGTAAAGTTGATTGTCGTGCCCAAACGTTCTCGGTAAAATTGACTACTGCCTTCAGGAAGCTTTCCCTTGTTCCAAAACATTTGCTTTCGGGAATAGGTCTATCATCCTCGTTGGCGACCTTCGCCAACTTCCACCTATCATGGACATACCTCTATTTTCCAACAATTCCTACGAGGCTAACCTATGGAAAGGCTTCACGACAACCATCTCCCTCAATGTAATCTTCAAGCAACATGGTTCCAGTTCTGCACAAGCATCATTTTGGAACTTATTACTCAACATTCATACTTCTCTCCCTCTCTTTCAAGATTGGGAGATCCTTTTGTCAGGAACGCATTCCTACCTTTCTGAACAAGAAATCATTGAGTTCAAAGATGACCCCCATCTTTTTGCTAAAAATGGCCTGGTCAACAACCACAACCTTCAAATATTAAAGTCCCTTAACTCTCCTATGGCTAGATCAATCCCTCTAACCATCAGACATGATGACTTCAGAGAGGCTGATGATGATCAATTGCGACACAAAGTTGTTTGAATCAACCAAAAATTCATGCTTTCTACAAACTTGTCGGTGGAAATAGGAATTTTCAATAGTGTTATTGGCTCTGTCATTGGCATAGTCAACGAATGCTCCTCCGATTCCTCCTGGTTTTCTTGTATTTGTTGTCGTCGATTTGATCGATACTCACATCCTCCTTGGGATGCAAACAACCCCTTCCACGTTCTTGTACCTCCATTTTCCAAAGGTAATTGAGGACAACTACTTCTTTAAATGGCATGGGCATTTTCAACCCACAAATATCAAGGGCTTACTCTGCAGTGAACCACTATTGACATAGGAGGAATATAAAGACAAGGCCTAACCTTCACGACTATATCGTGAGTTCCCTCATTGTCGGCCCTTCGTACCTCTCCTCCTTTTTCATTCAACCGCTATAGAAAAAAGTCCTTCGCACCTCTACTTCAGTCACTCTTAATAGAGGAATCTTGCCTTCGATCCCTTCCTTCATCTCTCCTCTCTTGGACTCATATTTTGTTGCTCATTTCTCATTTCACCATGTTCATCCGGTTATTATATACCCACCTGCATTTATGTTAGTCTTTCCTTACATATTTAACTTTCCTTCTGCTCGCATTCGCCTCATACTTTCGGCGTTTTCATCGCACACCCCACGTGCGATTGCTAGTTTACATACATATGCTAAATCATTGAGAGTTCACTCGAGGGTCATTAAAAGCTTTAATCGATAGTATTGAAAATTCAAAACCTAAGCCAATGAAGACCAATAGATCCATGAAAGCATATGACCCCAAATAATGCCAAAAACAAATGGCACACCAAAAGTAAATTACTAATGCTCAACATGTATTCCATAAAGCATCTTTATTGCAAATATGTTAACCAAATTAGTCCATTGTAAAAAGTGGATTGCGTGATTATTCATAAAAACCCAAGCAAGATTGAAATGATACATGACAAGAAACACATGTGCCACTTTTGTCCCTTCCTGAGTGTATGCACAATTTCTTTTTGCAACAATTCTAAACTTGTTATAGATAATGTTGATACAAACTATAAAAGAATTATAAAAAAAATTAAAGATTGCAATAGCTTGACAATTAATTGAACGATGATTTCAAGAAATCTGTATAGATCAACATGTTCATCTTATATTGGCTTTTCGGCCAAATTAATCCATTTGTAAAAAGTGGACTACCTGATTATTCAAATAAACTTAAACAAGAATAAAATGATACATGGCATGAAACACATGTGCCACTTATGCCCCTTCCTCTTCCTCCCCCACTTTATGTTTGTATGCACATTTCCTTCTTGCAACATGAACAAAAAATGCTAAATAATGTTGATACAAACTATAGAAGAACTCTAGAAAAATTAAAGATTGTAATTGAGACAACTTATTAAATGATGATTTCAAGCAATGTTTGAACAACATTCAACCAAAAAATATATGTGTTGTTTTATATAAAAATATATATTCGATAAATAAAAATATATATTCAAAATTGTTAAAATAAATAACTACAAGATTATATATATATATATATATATATATATATATATATATATATATATATATATATATATATATATATATATATATATATATATATATATATATATAATTTTAAATAATATATCAATAATATTGTTTTCAATATTTTGACTTGGGTAACATTCAAATTTGTTTCATGGGCATAGGTGGCCCTTAAATTTAAAGCCTCTCTGCATATATTGTGATCTATAGACTTGTTTTTTTGGTTTCAGAAATGAATATTTTCGGAGGATACTCCCTTTTGGCAATAGGGAACAGAGCTACCCCTTTGCTACCCACCTTATGCAATGCATCTCAGTGTCTCAATTGTTTTCTTTAAAGATGGACTCGTTGGGTGCCGACACTACAAGATCGGCCGAAATTACCCAAACTAGCAACACCAATGCAAACTTATGTTTGTAGTTTTCCACTTAGAACAAAAGTGATTCAGTGGTTTTCTACAAATCCAACAAGTATGTGATGCATTAGACATCCAAATTCATTCGGGCTTCATTTTTCTTGGAATTCGGTTGAAAGGAAAGTTCGCACAGTCCAAAAAAGGTGATAAAATGTTGTATATGGTAACCAACTTGACAACGTCACCTTTTTCAACAAATTTTTCTTATCTATGGTTGTTCTCTAAACAAAATTATTGGAAAAAAAAAGAATTGCAACAAGAAATAAAATTAATTGAGTGACAAAGTACATCCTATATTGACCAATTGGCCAAATTATGTATCAATATTTTTTAGTGTTTAATCATAAAATATTTGTAAAAATTGACATTATTGTCTTACAACTTGTAGATAACTTATATTGACATGTGTAAGACTGTTTATTATTATTTATAAGAATACAAAATTTGAACATAGTTAGAGTGACACTATTGAAAAATTACCATCGCGAAAGATTTGTTTGACCAGGAAAGGTGGCTGTAAAATTTAAAGCCTAATTTCAATTTGTGTAGTTTTGATAGTAACTCTACCTAAAGTGAAATCCAAATACCAAATTTAAAAATATGCATCTTATTTAGGTCTTTTATAGTGTAAAATAAAAGTAAATTAAAAATTTGCGAGGAATTTTTTGGTTTCTACTTTTAACTAATTGTATGCCAACATATGCTACATAATAAATTAGTATGGTAATCATATTCCTTGTATTCAATGGAAGGAGACTTAAATCCCATGTATTAGACCCTATCACTTTTCGTAGCACCCATCAACTTTACAAAAAGAGAGGACATGCCAAACAAATAGCATTATCATTTCACACCTCTTTAGAGCTTTTTTTTTTAAATTCTAATATAAAATAATCTAGAGGTCTTAGAGCAAGCTTCAAAATTGACTATTTGTAGGTCTTTTTGTGATTTAGAGAATATATGATCGAAATTTTAATGGATTCATAAAAATTACAACTTGAAATATTTAATATATTGTATATTCTTTTAATATTCCTTTATAAATATATATAATTTAAGAAAATAAAGATCTTATTGGTATTTATAGGACGGGTCATACTAGAAGTATAGAAACTTGAATATAAATATTGCAATTTGTAGCCACCTAAAAAGTTTGTTGTCAACAAATTTTGAATTAACATTTAATTGAAAATTTAAACATGACTTAGAGTAGTACTAGAAAAACTTCTAATCACAAGGGAAAGATTGTGATTTAGTGGCACAAAGAGTTTAATGTTGTTAGCTTAGGTTTATGTCTTATAATTACAGGCTCCCTCAAATATTTCATACATTTATGTATGAGATTGTATATTAGTTCTATAAATGCAATAATATGTGCAAATGTTCAAATTTTTGTTTTCTCCAAACTCTAAGACTAATCTAATAACATTTTTTTAATTTAATTTCCTCTTTGCCTCTATTAATGCTTCCATTGTAACTTAGGTTGCGATTACTAGTAACATACTCCTCAATCATCACACTTTCCTTTATCTTTAGCGTTATATTGTTTGAAAGAAAAATAGTAAAAGTTGACAGAAGAAACACACCACATATCCACTTCGGGCCACGATCTAAGATTGATTTTAATGTTAGAATATTAATACCTCTATAAACTATTAATATGCCATTTATTGATATATGTTTTTATTAAATTAAATTAACTTGATTATTGATTAATTCATTTACAAAAATAAACACATCATCCATCATGTACAAGGTTTGATTTCCATGGAGATTTGTTTCATTTTTTTAATTCAGTTTTATCAAAGATTAATTGTGAGTTGTTAATAATAGTTTAATGTTTGTGATAATTTATTTTATTGGTTATGTGATAATGGCTATGATATAAATTGAATTATGTTATTGTAAATAGTTCTTTTTGTTTCATCGTCTTTTCATTCATGTTCACATTTTTGTGATTGTTGGCTTCTCTTACTCTTACTTTTGGTATTTGTATTTTGGTGAATCCATGTTTTTACATAGATTTTTATTTTACTTTATCATTATCTTTTTTGCGGGTCATAATCTCTCTCGTGCTTCCAGTTTCAATCTTGTTGTCATTTGAAGTTGCACCCTTTGTTGAAGCTAGGCTCAACACCTTATTGAAACATGGAAAGACCTTCAAAGTGTGGAACAATGACTCCTCCAAGGTCAATCTCCAAGTGAAAAGGTTTACTCCTTTCACTCCAGTTCACTACAACTAATATAACCAACTCTATACTTTATTACTAACTAGTTTTAATCTAAGATTTCTAAGGAACCATGTAGTGCCCACATTTTACACACACAAATACAATAGTAAAATACTAGGATAAAAAAATTTTGACTTACAAAGCTTACTACACATAACACAACATGGGCTTCAAGTAAAGAACTCGCCACACATGCGACAATCACATAAGTCATCGACTCACATAGACACCTGTAGACGACATCGGCATGTCGATACCACACTTTTTCCCAACGGATGAATACTAGCAAAGACCCAACCACAAGAACATGGCTTCAGGAACGGCGAACCCACAACACATCATTTCCTTAAATGTATCTTTGGTTAAAGTTAACGTTCCAGGGACATTACGAGCAAGGATAAATTTTCTCGTTTGCCCACCTACATTTTCTTAAGTTTATTCCGCAGTTAAAAAAACAATACGACCTTCTCAAGTTAGCTTCTTATACTTTATATAAATTTCCATAACTGACATACATATTTGACATAAATCAAATTGCATACAAAATACTTAATCATCTTCTATTATGTAGAAATATTCTTCTCCAACGTTTATTTGATGTCTACAGTTTTACCCTTACATCTCAAACGAAAGTGACTTGATGTCCAAAACGCAACAAAAGGATTTGACGAAGATTTAGATATAGGGTAGCTCTTTACCAAAAATATTTCTCGATTCACACTATATTTATTTCTCTACCATTGTTATTATAATTTGAAAACTTATTGAATTCCTATAAGATTTATATATATCTATATATACATATCTTTTGTTTTCTCAAAGTTTGGTCGCACCAAGGTAACTTATATTCTTTGCAACACATGATTATGTTTAATTAAGTTTTAAGGACTTCATGAGTGACCTCAATCCTAATCTCAAATCTCGTTCTCATCTTAGGATAAGCTTATACATCGCACTATGGTCTCGTTCATAGCATTGTTGTGTAATCAGGAGTTACAGAAGTATTAGACTGACATCTTGAAGGGTTACACGACCGGAAGGATTGTAACTATACATGAACCACATTCAAGAAATACCAAGAGGTTATTTTGATAGAAGCCAAGGTAGCACCGCTTAATCCTTCCTTCTAACAAGGGCTCAAAAGGTGACTTCTAAGGCGATCTTCACCACTCAACTGGTGTCAGACCTGAAGAGAGGACATTCTTCTCGCGAATGCCAAATCTAGAAGGAAAATGCATACTCCAGATAGGTTGGACCATGACATTCCTAAATATGGGTTCGCGACACTGTCGCTAGACATAAAGACTATGACGGTAAAATCCAACGAGGGGTTTTATTTACCTAACCTATGAGGTCTCATCAGGTGCAAAGGTTAAGGTCGTTCTTCGGTTTTAAATTTCTTATATGGTAGGAAGGGATCACACATACAGGCAAGTTATGCACGAATATTTTATTAGGGTTGAGTGTTCCCATTAAAACTCATTATTGTGTTTGCAAGGTAAGAAGGTAACCCTATAATTAATTTAATCATTTATTAAATACTGAGAAGGTACTACAATGTATTAACTTTGATTTCAATTTACTAAGTATAAACCAAACACCTTTTTGCCATACACAACTAAAAATCAAATTGAACTGGTGATTAGATGTACATTCCATAAGTATCCTTAAAAACTAGCATATCATGCATGTTAACAATCTCATTTATAATTTTTCAAGAATAAGAGACTACATTACACGATTTATTCATTTTACAATGACCTATAAGAGTTACAAAATAATAATTAAATTTCACATCGCCTTCTTCGTCGTCATTCATCCATCCTGCAAAACCCACGTGAGCATGATATCAGCGATAATTCGCTGGCATGGCATCCACCCTAATCAATCATAATTGTCATTTTTTAGTTTCCCATTTACATCAGAAAATAATTACAATTTTCCAATCGAAATAAAAAGTCTAGAAACATGTATTCATTGCATTTCATTTTTCTACATTTTATAAACCCAGGAGAGAGAAAGAGAAGGAAAGAGAGAGAAAATATCATTTTATCAAAAGTCCCAAAACACACAACAAGTTTCATTATAGTGTTTTAAACAGTTATTTACGTGAGTAAAAAGTTTCCAGGGTGATTTGACAACCCTACGAGGGTCCGCAGCTTTCTACTTTTACATTTTCTCACTAGCTACGAAACGTACAAAACGGGCTCGGAGGCTAAGAAACTGCTTCCAAAGGTTATCTTCTCGATGATCACGCATCTCACGACTAACTTGCTATGTGTCCCCAGATATACCAGGAATTCATAGCAACCGACGGAATTGAAAAAGAGCACATGGTTTTCATTCGGCGGCTAGTTTTCTGGGGCCACTGGTCGTAGTTCACCCAGTTGTAAACTGACAAAAGTTAGCTCGAGGGCCCAGAAAGCTGCGTCCAAAACGAACGTTCGCTGGAGGAGCATGCAATGGAACATCTCCTACTCATTCCTCTATATAAGGAGAGTTCATTAGAGTCGATGAGACGGAGAACTAGACAACCATGTTCAAACGGTGACAAGTTTTCTACAGTGACAAGACGAAATTAGACTAGTTTGACCTTGTCAAACTACAACCGAGGCCTATAAAACGGCTTTGCCAAACTATCCTGAAAAGTTCTCTTTCCTATACTGAAAGTTCCATGCATTTGTCTAGTGTAATCGCTAGAGGTTTGTGAAGACGGGAAGTGATTTCTCTTTCCAGGTTTCAAATGGCGATCCAAAACGAAAGCCAACTTTCTAGTTTTAACAACTTTCTACTGTTGTAAACCAGTGTTACAGGGCTCCTATAAGGGCGTCAAAAGGATGTCATATGATCGTTTCGGGTCAAACCAAAAATCAAGGCGACTCCTCGTATACCAAGGTACTCAATGAAACTTCACATCTCGTTTCCAGAGTTGCGAAGGGTACTTAGTGAGTCTCTCGAAAATTGACAAAATTTAACTATTTTAAGTAGGAAGAAGGTCAACTTAATCAATGGAGAGTCAAATTTTTCTGGTCGATAAAACGATATTGAAGAGATCAAAAGAGTAAGAGTTTTCTAGATCATCTCGAAGCGAGGGTGATAGTTCGTGGTTTAAAGTAGGCGAGTTATAATGGCTTCGAGAGTTGCGACACGACACTTTATTGTTTTGCAATGAGTTGAAGGGACATTTAACTGTATTAAAAAGTCCTAATGATTTAAAATTCTAGTTAATTGCAAAAGAGAATTAAAACACGATAATTAAGAGAGGTAAGGGAAGAAGGACCATGCCTGGAAAATGAAGCCAGTCGAAACCGCAGGCTTGGGTTCAGTCTCGTGCTTGGGCACTTCACAACTGATCACGAGCATTAACACTCCACCTTTTGACATACACGTCTATCAAGGAAGTTGCATTGTAAACAAAAACATCTTGTTTTCTATGCCTTGATAGTTTTCCATGGTCAATTCTAAAGATCTTATTTTTGCACATGCGGGGAGGATCTTGTGAGGTTCAGCTGAGTTTGGCTTTATCTCTGCCGATTGCATTTGCTTGAAAATCTCCATGGCCCTTTCAAGAAGCCCATTCTGTGAGCATCCTGCAATGAATGCATTCCCTAAGACCACGTTCCTCTCAGGCATTGTATTGGAAAGTCTGAAAGCCTCATCAAGAAGGCCATTTTGTGCATACCCTACAAATCATTGCAGCCCACGAGAATGCATCTCGTTGAATCATTTTGTCAAACAGTTCGTGTGCCTTTTTAACTGTTTTTGCATGCCTGCTATCATAGCAGTCTAGGAAACCACACATCTTTCAGGTATTTTGTCAAACAGTTCACACGCATGGTGTAAGCCTTCACATTTTGCAACTAATTTGTGCATAACCCGAAATCATCATTGCATCCATGGAACCGCATTTCTTTCCCACGCCTTTAGACAATCTGCATTCGCATGTTTTCCATGTTTTTGCATGAAAATCTATTAGGCGTTTGCAAAAGAACAACAATAGCAAAGCTCCTTTGTTTTTTCTGATTTACTTAGAAGCCCACGTAGGCTCAGGCGCGGTTGGGAGTACGCTAGCATAGATGCACATCGTCAAACACAAAACCCCCTTTGTTTTGCATTGTTCTCCCATGCATGCATGTGGCGCAGCCTGGGAAGGAGCTGAGAACGGCTGTGGCATCTGGTTTTACCTGAAACAAAGTGTTTGCATGAAGGTTTCCAAGGCCATTTCAACAAACTCATTTTTGTGTGCAAAACCTGCGCCCCAAGCCAGCCGCCCATTCCAAAAGCAGCGACCAAACCCTAGCGCGAAGTTTTGGGGCTTTTTCCACCCTTCTTCACTTGCCCTAATCCACCCCCACAAACACGATTAATTTAAATTTTAGTTCTTATATTTTATTTTTGCTTGTTTGTTTTAACCAGATAAAAACACAAACAAGCCTAAAACGAAGAAAAAGATAATAAACACACAGTAACGATCGCCAAATTATTAATAATGATAACACGAATTTAATAATAGTAATAATAATAATAATAACACAATTTTATTAACCGTATTACTAAAGATCGCCCGACAACGAGGAGTAATACAATTAATAAGCACAGATCGACCATAAAATTATAATATTATTACCAACATTATTATTACGATTTTACGGCTTAAAATAATAATAATAATTATTTATCCTATTAATGTCGACGACCCGACAAACTCGAAGAGCCGAGAACCAAATTTTCCTTTACCCGTATAACCGTCCATGACGCTACGGGGTCCACAGTTTGGGGTGTCGACAATGACCCGAAGGGCAAGAAGGAGAGGGGGAAGGTGAAAAATCTTCACTGTGACCCGGACAAGGTCAACAACGGTCAACGAGAGCACACGCACACCAGTCTCCCAGGATTAGTAACAGGGTCGGCAGGTCAGGGACTAGGAAACATTGAACGGAGCATTACAAACCAAAGTTAAGAAAGATGAAATACTTAATAAAGAGAATGCAACATGCAACAAGAAGTTAAGAACATCATTAAAAAGTGTCAATCATGTCATAAGCCATAGTAATAATATCATAAAAATGTCAAATTATATATCAAGCATGTCATAAACCATTGTAGTACTAGAATATTATAAAAGTAGCATATTAAAAATCAATTGTGTCATAAACCAAAGTAGAAATAATATAGTAATAGAAAAATAGTGTAGAGACAAGTAATCACTAGTATAGAGATAGAGAAATGTAGTCATACATCGGGCATAGAGCCATAATCATGGGACACTCACAGTGTCACAAGATAATCATAATAGAAATTACTACACGCCATATACCTAGAAATAAGTACATACAAACAAGATAGGTATTGAGCCACAAACATGGGACACTTACAATGTCACAAACAAATCAAGGCGCCAAGAAATATAGAGTAATCAATCATAGAGTTTTAATCTAACAAGGCAACAATCAATCATGAGCGAGAAGTTAAACAATGTAGTAGTCAAACAAGGAAATAATACATATAAAAAAGTGGTGAAAATAATGTATCAAGAAAGTATAAAATACGGTGATGATAAAAAAGAGATAGTAAGATAAGTTAATGTTACACAAAACACATGTTTTAGTTATGTTAGCTCAAAAGGTAACATAGTAATTATGTATATAATCAAGTGTGATGAGGAAATGTAAGGCAATTACTTGAAACAAAATCATTTGTGTAGTGTAGGAGATGCCTACAAAGGTTAGTGTAAATAGAAAGGAACCAAACTAGCATCTGTCATCGTGTATAATCTTGTGTATTCTCTACATCACACTCAATATACCTTGTGAGCACGTGTGTAAAGAGTGTATATAAAATATAAGCTATCCATCAAACCAACGTGAAAAACAACATGTATAAGGTACAAGTTATCTAATCAAACAATAAAAGTGTCTTGATTTTATATTTTTGTCAATATGTGAATGTTTTTGTATTATGTGATTATTTGAATATTTTTGTGTTGTTTTAGAAGTAACTATGTACATGAAAGTGGGTAGAAAAAGAACACATCTATCATCAAGGAGATCATCCATTACAAGGTCAGATTTGATAATGGCAGATGTGGTAAGATCCAAAGTACGCAATGTATCATAAGTACAAATATTTTTTTAAGGATATACAAAATTTACGTTATGTTCCCAATAGTTTCCATGGATCGAATTTGTGTGAATAGAAGCATCATGATGTGGCATTTTATTAGTCAGCTAGGTCGAGGGAGTGTGAATTTTTTAAGTGTGAGGAGCCTTCTAGACATGCAGTGATAGTACCATTAGCTTTGAGCATAGTGATGTTGGCAATAAGAGCTAGAAAAATGATTAGTTTCATGTCCAAGTACATAGTGATAGTCACAAAGGGGCTTCCCTAATTTCTAAGATATCTTATTAGTAGACCAATGCCACAAAGACAGTGAAGTAAGTAACTCAAGATCAAACAAGATAGATTGTAACTCATGTGGATTATCAAGAGGTTCCATATTAGCGATAGCACTAACGGTACATATAGTATCTACTACATTAATAGCATATCATAATGGGTCGAGCCAAATACCATGAATGTGTCCTGATGAGCCGCGGTAGTCGAGACAAAGGTGCCATATGTAGCAGATTTAAGATGATAATGTTTGAGACTAGTAGAGAAAAAAATAGTGGAACATCGATTCATCTTCATTGATGGGATCAAAATTTAATTCACACAACTTTTCATCAGTGAGTGCAATAGTCTCAACATCACTATTTGACGAATTATCAATAACATTGTCTTGGACTATTGCATTAGCTAATATGTTAAAAGAATCAGGTGGAGCATTAATAGAAAAAGTAGTAGTATGATCTAGAACCATACTATGTTCAATTAATGGTGGTAAATGAGTAGTAGTATCAGATTCGTGACTGGATTCTGTTATGACATAAGTTGGTAATTTATCCATATGTATGGGTTAGAGAGGAGAAGTGATAACAAGTACTTGAGAAGAAGAGGTGTCAACTTTACAATATTTGAAAGGATTTGGGTCAACAACCACAATATGCTCACATCCACCATGTAATGCGAATTTGACAAATTGATGAACAATAAATCGAATGCATACCATGAATCCAAGGGCAACCCAAAATAGGATAGTAATGTAAATCTATCCATGATGTGAAATGTAGTGGGCAACTTCTTAGGGTTAACCAAGATGTCAAGAGTAATAGCGTTTAGTGTAGATCTTGTAATGTTATCAAAATTGCTCGCAGAAGAGTTGTAGTTGTGTCAATTGTATTAATAGAAACTCCCATCTTTTTTAGCAAAGAACTAGAACAAATATTGAGAATGAAGCCATTATTGATCAAGACATGCTTAGTGAGGAACCCTTTAATGTGTGTCATAATGAGAAGAGGTTAACAAGGTTCCTAATTAAGTAGAGGTGGAATAAATGTTATTTCCTTATCCATAGCTTTGAATGTGTTCCTGGTAGATGAAAAAGCAACAGATTGAGTAGTGGGAAACAAGGTAGCAGATTACGACGTCTCATATAATATATCCTTATAAATAGGTTCATTTTGCAATAATCTGAGAAGAGATATCTTAGTAGGTGTGTTATTTAATTGCTCTAATATATCAAACACTTCAGTAGGAGAATTAGATTTAGCAGAGGGAGGTTTAGGTGATGGGGGTAAGGGTGGGTTTCCCCCAACCGGTTGTTTAGTGTGGCATGAACTATGATAACATTAACATCATTATCCATGGGTGAGGAATCAAAGTAAGGTGAATGTTTCTGAGTAAGAGGAAAATATTCATCAATCAATCATGAAACAAGTAGGAGCATCATTGAGACCGCCTGCATCAAACGAGATATGGGTATGGACTTGGTTAGAGGGATAATAACCCATACTAGTATGAGGGAGTGTTCACTTGGGTTTGAAACAAAGATCATAGATGATTGAAGAAAGAGACATGATGACACACACGAATATAACTCAGAATATCCCAAGATTAGAACAAGAAACCCTAAGACCACTAAGGTGTGAGCAGTAGATTTGATTCAAAATTTGGGTTCACCAAATTTTTACACCCTAATTAAGCCTATGTTATGAAATTACACAACAATAAAGAAGATGTAAGGGTTTTTAAAAAGTGATTATTATGATATAATCAATATACAATTAACCATTCATAATCAAAATAATGCATTAATACTTGCAAAGCAATGATTAATAAATGATAAATGATGGCTCGAATATGGAAGAGAAGAAGACTTGGTCATACATGTCAGAACAAAGGAGACCCAAATATGCGAAAAGGTGAAAAAGGAATATCATAGAGTGGAGATACTCTATTACGAGTTTTGGAACTAGGAAGTGAACAAGGGTAGGATTGTATAACTTCTATACGGTCTAGACTAGAACTGCATGGTCTTGACCTGAATTGTACAATCTTTGACCCTTTTGGCATTTGGAATCTAAAACTTCCTGAGTGCTTCACTTTCTTGGAAATTCCCTTCATTGAATGTATTTCTTATTGCACAACTTCAAACATGTAATCCCCTGTAACAAAGTGGAAACCTTAAAAACATGCATTCCCCTTCATCAAAGCATTAGCAAATCAAAAGGAGAAATCACACTTAGGGTGAGGTTGGACTATCATTAGTGTTCAACCCCAATTGTTGAACCAATTTAAGTGTTGCACTACATGCTCTAATTCATAATCAAATCTTATGTAGTTCTCTTAGGTGCTTGTGCAAGTGTGAGTATAATCTAAGCTAACCCCCTAGGGGTTCCCCTATGTCTCTTAATACAAAGATAACATGTATTTGTATGGTATAGAATGTACCCAATGTGGTAGTCGTATGATGTGGTGTTCCTCAACTACATGACCTAACCCTTTGTTCCGTACAACCCTTTAACACTACTTGGAATGACTTTTCTCTCACTAAGAGATGACTCTATGACCTTTGGATGCTTGGAAACATAGTAAGCTAGACTTTTAAACCCAGTTGAGTGCTTTCAAACTTGAAGTAAGAATTGCTCTAATTGATGTGCAAACGATTTGGATAGATTTAGGAGATCCTTGAGTGTTTTTGGAATAATATTTGCAATAGGAGCTTGTAAGAGTGTCAAATGAGTTATAAAGTGATATTAACTTTCTTATATAGCCTTCTATAAGCGAAATATTCTAATAAGGCCGCCCTTAGGAAGCTGAAATAATTTAATAAGGATAATCAAATTGGAAACACAATTAAAGAATGTAGAAGGTCAAGATCGTACAATTCATCCATGACCACATTCCACATCCTGACCATTTGTATAGTCCTAGACAAGAGGATTGTGGTACAAAATAGAAAGATTTAGCACAATGCACAAGACTTTTTTATTGCTTTAATGAAATTATATGTTTTGAATCGAAGACCTAACAAAGTGTAAAGATGAGAAATTCACAAAAGATCTAGGGAGATATACGGATTTGATTTCAAATGCGAGCATTTGTCTTAATAAGGGAACACAACCAAACTTGACATTGCAAAAGAACAAGTTATCAAATTTTAGTGTCTACACAAGTTTTGGGGTTTTATATTTGTTGCAGATTATTACATGTGGTGTCAAAGTGTGATCCCTAGTAACATATATTTACACTCATATCCACGAAAATGAAGTTATAGAAGTTCATTATGCGCAAGTCCAAAACTGTGTAAAGAATGTCAAAATCATATTATGCCCCATACTGAGTTGCATAGTTTTACACAAGAGTATTTTCCAATCCCATATTCAAAGGAGTATGTTGAGATTCGAGTAGCCTTCTCACACAATCTGCACACCCATATCAATTCTACACCACTTTGCTAAGTAAATATCATTTTGTGTGTTTTAAGAAATAGTTTCATTGTTATATCATTGTTTACTTTGCATTAATACTATATTATGTATTGTATGACTAATGTTGATTAATGTGTTCACAATATTCTACATGTAACATATCTTACATCCTCATATAATGAATTTCTAATCGATTTTTAGGATGTAAACAAATTCTTTTTATGAATATCATTGTTCTACTTTGAAATGTGTTCTCTCACAAACACACCTCAAAGTGATATAGAATGTAGACACTTTAACATGGTCCCAAGGCATTTATTGTGTGTTGTTTTATGAACTTTTAGTGTGCTTGTCTATTTTTCAACTATTGGTCCAAATTTAGCATTATCAGTGTGTTTGTTGACTTTCAATAGTTCTCTCCCTTAATATTAACTATATGCACATATCTCTTCACTTACATGTGCTTCTTATACTCTACATTAGAAGCTCTCACGGGTTTGGGACTGATACTTGTTAGAATCTACCCAATGCTTTTAGTGGTCTTGTTTATGTTAGAGTGCATGCATCCCCTTTGTCTCATAATTTTCACTTCTAGTTAATGTTTGGTTCATGCTCCGATATGGTCCTGAAGTGCATTCAAGGGTATGAATACATTTGTTCATTTTACATAGGTTATCTAACAAACACTCAAAGATAAATCATAAGTTTAAACATGAGCAATCAAGCAATCATTATATCGTATATCATTGTTTGAACATGCATTCTATCATGAAACACTATTCTATCCCTAAATCAAGTCATTTCCATTTATGCAATTTTCATTCTATAGCTTCCATTTAAAAAAAAAAATCTTTTATATAATCTATAATTATTTGTTATCCTTGTTTCTCACATAGGATCTTTGATAAT
>CM031239.1:561998892-562156392 GCA_018340775.1 Taxus wallichiana var. yunnanensis | reverse complement strand
GCTTCCTACACAACTTAATGAATATGTCAAATCAGGACAAATTCAGAAGGGGTTTGTAGTTCAACTGATAAAATACATCTACTACTATGTGCAGAATCGTAAGTAAGGGAGCTTTGTCTTTACTTTAAACAGGTTTAGTAGTTTTAATCTACACTCATGGTTTTGATGAGATTTTTAATGAACCCTGTCACACAACTAACTCATTCATATTATTATCTTTGTTCTGTTTAATTGAGTTTATTTGCTCCACATGTTGTTTGTGTTATATCGTTAATCAATGATAATAAGGTTATGGAGTTGTCAACATGTGGCACACATAAACTCAACTAAATGCAATGAACATGATAATATGAATGAGGTTCTCTGTGTAACATTGTACATCTACTAGCTTGCAAATCCACCGTCAAAATCCTTACATGTTATGTTTCATGGTCTTAGTTCCAGACATATGCTTGAGAAAGTTGACATAGTCGATATGATGCGGGTATGTATAGAAAATTTGACATGAAATGTATAAGTTATAGTTTTCACATGGTGCTGGTAATTACTTGTTTTTATTTTTGTTTGCATTTTTGTAGGATTATTATAGTTTTGAGTATGGAAGTTATAGCTCTCAAGTGTAATATAGTTGGTGAACCAAAGCAGATAATTTATGCAAATGCTCAGCAACAATAGATGGTTTCTATGCCAGTTCAACAAGTACCCCAGGCCCAAGCTTCCTTATAGGCACAACCTGGGAAATCATATGCTAGCTCTTACAATACATGGTTAAGATCAAGGCCAAACCTCAATCCAATATCTCAAACAACGAGTGGGGCTTATATAAAGAACGAGCTTGGGATGGGGATAGTAGGTTCACCCCATATGTCTGTTGCACGGTCATATGCTAAGCCTAGTCAACCGCTTACAAATCCACTATAAAATTCTTCAAACATTGGACTTGGTGGGACAACTAGCAGAGGAATGACCACTCAACCAAACATTAATGGTCGTCTAGTTGGTAATTCTTCCTATCACCCACCTTCTATGTACTCTAACAGAGGTCCCTTTACAAGAAACGTAGCACCTCCAAGAATCATTCTTATTTCTGCATGTCAAGTTGTAGTGTGGAGGTAACAATGTCGGGTGCATTCTGCAACAAAGAGGGTCAACAACTTCAAGAAACATGTGATTTAGGAGCATTCCCCATCCCAACTTTAAGGTTGGTCGGATAAGTGATTTAGTGGGAAATTTGTGGGAACGATCTCCACTAGCCAGCTTTTGGGGACCGGTGCAGGATATGGAAATTCTACATATGTTGGCAATGGTTTATGAAGCATTTCAAATACTACCTTTGGTGATAATGGACTACGGGCAAGTCCAAGAGGTGGATACTATGGTAACTTGGGTGGTTATGGAGGAGTGCCAAATGGGAGTTCTAACACATATTCATCTTCTTCTTCTTCATGCTACAAATGTAAAAGTGAAGTTCATTTTGTAAAGGATTGCCCTAATGGCACGGGTGGTTATCCTGGGGGCAAACTCAGTAGTGGCTATGGAAATCCTAGGGGCAGTCTCAGCAGCAGATATGGAAATTCTTGGGCAAATGCAAGTTCTACTAATTGCTATAAATGTGGTCAAGTTGGTCATTGGGCAAGAGAATGTCTCGGCCCAGTGGGGTTCAAGCAGCATATGGTGGTGGAGTTGCAACAGGAGGCTATGGCATGAGAAGTGGTGGTTATGGCGGCTATTGAAAAGTGTTAATGCATTTTTGACATCATTCTGTGTTTTTGGTTTTTATTGACAATCTCCTGGATATTATGTTCGGTTGTTTTGCCTTTACTTTTGAATGCAAGCCTTCCAAGAAATTCGACAATGAATCTTAGTTTTGAGGGAAATATGTTGTCATTTTCAGTCAACCAAAGTTGAATTGATTTTCCTTTCATAGAGAGAGACTTGTAATTTTGTAGTGCTTAATGTACTTTTTGTTGCCTTTGAAAGGCTTTGTTGGGCCAAATGGTCTTTCACTTTTTTGATGTATATTCCTTGTTTATCAAAATAAGAAGCATATATTAACCCCATGTATATGGATATAGTGGGTACTTGACTACGATATACTCATGATCATTTTGCTCCCTTTCTACTCAGTTTCCATGGTATAGTGAACAGGAAAAGCACCAGACATGTAGTAAATATTGTATGGCCATAAAATAACCACATAGTGGCACATAGTATTTTTAGAATTTTGACGGCTTGCAGTCTAGCGAAATAAACACAAAACATGTTTGTTACTATTAGAAATGAAACATTAAATGCTACTAGTATTGTGGTCAGTTACTCTTAGAAGCCTCCGGTGGTAGTTGGAAATGGGGACGTGGTTCTTGAGTGGTGAGGGCAAGACATCTTTGTTTTGTTTGTAATGAGTCTGGTTAAAAACACTGATAACAAAGAGGCAAGATTGAAACAAGCTCGCATTTCAATTTTTTGTTTCTTTATTTCAGGCTTGCTCTTGTTAGAAAATTTCTGGTTGTTTACGTCAAGGTAGTGTAGGTTAAAAATCTAATCATGTTCCAACCTTCCTTGTATGACTATGTACTGTTAGGCTGGAGCAGCAGACATGGAGAGTAGATATTTTTTATTTTTTTGATTGAAGAAAATTGAGTTATATAGATATTGGTATCCTAGCCCATGTTTACAAATTACAAATAGGTTAGCAAGTTGAATCACAACTTATTTGTTTTTGTCGCCACGACTAAGGGGAATCTAATCCATCAAAATCACCTAGTAAGTGACCATGAGCCTATCCACTCCTGTTATGAATCAAGTTATCTGAAGAGATTTGTACCCTAATGGATGTTGCTATAAACTGTTGTTATGGTGGGTTGTTTTGCATTAGCTTTGAGTTTTAAGGCTGCTAAGAAATTGGGTAATAACTTTAGTTTCGAAGGAATATGTTATTAATTATTGGTATATGTTATTAGTTTTTAGGTGAAACCAAAGATGAATTATTTTTTGTTGTAAATTGTTATTATGGTGGGTTGTTTTGCGTTAGCTTTGAGTTTTAAGGTTGCCTATAAATTTGGTAATAAACTTTAGTTTCGAGGGAATATGTTATTAATTTTTGGGATATACTATTAGTTTTTAGGTGAAACCAAAGATGAATTATTTTTGTTTCTTAATTTTCCTTCCCTATCCCCTCCCGTTCGGCACTGGATAAATCCAGAGGGATTTAACTCATAATGAATTGTGTTAAATATCATCACCCTCCTTACCAATTGGACCATATAACCTTTTGACTAATCTTGTGATAGTTTTTAGTTTTTTCTATGTACTTAGCTTCATTAGCTATCGTGTGATATCTCATTATTGTGATCCTGTTTTGATCACTTTGAGATGCCTTGTATTGTTTGTGCGACTGACACTCTTAAGTGAGGTGTTTTGATCAATCACACCCCTTATCAACATCAACTACAAAAGTAATAACTATCCCTCTAAATCAAATAACATATACCGTTCGGCATTCACATTGCATTGTACACATGCGATTGCTAGTAAATATATAATTACCAAAAACACAATTTATACTACAATATTACAAAAATTTATGGTACATTTAATTGAAATATATAATTAACTAGGACCCAATCCACTCTACATTATTACAATTTGCTAAATATTATTGGCATTATTGTTGTCGTGGCTATTACTACATGTCTTTGGACTAGTCCACAAGTGCCTTGAGCCATACGTGAAGATATATGGCTATCCATGTTTTAAATATGGGTGAAATTCATTTTTGCACCATCTGCTACTACTGTGTGCGGTAGAAATTTTGTACCTGCATTTAAATTTTTAAGCTCCCACCTGCTCTCCCAAAACAAAATAATCAATATTTTAAGCATTACAATACATCTAAATAAATTCCCAAGCCGGTTGAAAGGCTTGCACTTTTCAAAAGAATGATGACTAAACTAATATCTGAGGGGATTAGTAAATTACTTGTAGTCAATGCATAAATGATATAAGAGCATGAATAGTTGCACTCTAACAGAGTTGCTTCCGGGGCACAATCTAAGACCAGAACCAAATACATTATATACACCCGGCTTTGGCTTAGATCCCTACATCATAACAATAAGAGAAGTATTATTATATAAAAAGTGATTGATATTGACTATGAGGATCTAATATTTATTTAGTATTTTTGTTTCAGTAAAATAATAAATAGAATATATAATTAAAATAATTAATATATTTAGATTTTTAAAATTTTAGAGTTACAAAATAGTTTTATGATGCATTTAAAAATACATTTGAGAGTCTTAAAAATATTTTTAAGATGCATTCACTTTTAGTGTCATGTCCATGAGGTTTATATATTGCACAAAGTAAGTTTATTGATTTATTATATTAATTTTTAGAATGAATGATGATTTTAAAATCATATAAACAATTCTAAGATGTATTTAAGAGACATTCAACTTAATGATAAGGTATATATTTTGAGCTGGTAATAAGGATACATGATTCCATAGATTAAAATATAGTGGTAAATCTCAAATATAAAGAATAAAATGTGAAGAAGTTTTAAAAGTTATATTGTTAGAACGACATTTTTTTAGAGAATCGTATCACCAATTTCAAGATGTACTTGAAAAAGCATATCTAACTTATGAGGGTCACTTCCATTGTGACGTCACACTTATCAACATGTGACAAAAATGAATAACAAAGAAGATAAAATAAATTCAGAAAGCAACATATGTTTTACATACCTTTTGAAGTAACCCCTTAAAATAACGTTATATACTAAGACAAAAATGACTAAAAAGATTATATTAAGAAAAGAACGGAAATAATAAGAGGTAAAAGGAAAAATTTTAAACATTTTGAAGTTTTTAAAAAATGTTCTACTAAAAACTATTAAGGAGATTATATAAAAATAAGAAAGACAAGTTCTCATTTAAGAACCTCTTATGAAAAGCATACAGGTATTACACCATGGAGATAATAATAGAAAGACCTTGAAATTTAAAATGTATAAAAAACTTACATCCCATCTTTCAGATTGAATTCCAAAGGATTCTCAAAATACCGAGGATCAACATGGTTGGTTCTTAACCAAATTAAGACCTTCCAGCCCTTTGGAAATATGAAACCTAATAAAATATAACATTTACTTCATTAGAACTTAATTGTGTAAGTAATATTTTAAAATGATATACTCTCAAAAACATAAGAAATAGATGATAGAATTAATACCATTGAAATCTACATCCTTTAATAGCGTGCGAAACATAAAAGATGATACACTGGCGAGCCTAAGTACTTCATCAATCACCTGCATCAATAATATAAATTAGATTGTAGACCACCTCATTTTCACTTATTGTTATTTTCGAACACAAATCTTTCAATACAACCTTTGAAGTATAAGCCATGCTTTTAACATCCTCATAGGTTAGAAGTTTTTCTCCTCCTTTATTCTCCCTAATAGCCATATTTTCCTCCTGCAATGAAAAATAGAAATCTATTTAGAAACAGCTGCCATATGCACAAGGAAGCATAATCTATACAGAAGAAATGAAAATGCATATAGACAATGTATATCCCACCCTAAGTTTCCGGAGAACAGTGGATACTTGGCCAAGTAATAAAGGGCCCAAGTGATTGAATTAGCTGTGGATGCATATCCTGCCAAGATTAGATTCACCATGTTATCCAAAATCTCCTCCTCGCTTGATTTATCACCATTGAAGTCTACTGAATCCATCAAATTCTGCAGGAAGTCCTCTTTAATGCTGCCCTTATTCATCCTTCTATCATTCATTTCAGACAATATTATTGCTGACAACGTTTTTCTACACTGCATATATAGCATTTTACACAAGAATTTGGCTCATTAATAACAATTGACCAAGTATATACTCTTGAAAAATATAATCAACTTTAATATAATTAACAAAATCACTTCAACTGTTTGTTACAAATAGAGATAGAAACATGCACATGGTGGTTGATAACATGTATTTTATTGTGTGTATCGTGTGTCTATATATATATATATATATATAAACATCACATATGTTTGTAGGTTGAAATATCCATTAAATGAATAACACTCAAAAATGCCAAATAACCTATTGACTGGTCAATATTTCAACCTTACTAATATATATACACTTTCCTATAAATTAAGATCAAAATCCATTTTATCGGCTGAATGAAATAAATATAACCATAAAGTATATATATGACTCATTACAAGTAAGAATCAAGAAGAATGGCCAACGAAATGTATTTTTGTTAGACGTATAAACTAATGCAGGGGCATCTCGGGTCTATACTAATCTGCATAACCATTAGCATACACTAACGGTTTTATATTGCTAGTTTTGTATTTTGGTACCCAGTGGGGTTTGGGATTTACCCAAACGGAGGTGCCATACTTTTTAGGGAACCTGGACCCTGAAGAATTGATTAACTCATTAACAGAAATGGAAGAGTACATCGAATATGATGACGTAGAGCATCCAAGGAGAGTGAAAGTGACACAAACCAAGCTGAAAATTCATGCTGCACTTTTGTGGAAGGAGATATAGGCTGAAAAGAGGAGAAAAGAGAAACAAAAGATCACCATATGAGATAGGATGGTCACAAGCATGGAGGGCCAAATTCTTGCCCGCTGATTATCAGCTTGATATATTAAAGAAATTGCAGAACTTGAGTAGAGAGAGTTGAGTATAAAGAGTTACAATAAGGAATTCTACAAGATCTCCATTAGGTCTGGCCACAAGGAGTTGGATCATGAGAGGATTGCTAGGTACATCAATGGCCTAAGGATGAATATACAAGATGAGCTAAGTATAGTAAGGCTAAGGACAGTTGAAGATGCCTATCAATATACGCTGGAGGCTGAGGAAAAGTTGTCAAGAAGACAACAAAGCTCTGCTAGAGGCAAAGGTGGGTTCACTAGAGAAAGAGGGCAAATGTATGCAGCCAAAGGAAAGTGCAGCCATGATGGTGAGACTAGCAATTCTCACAGCCAGAAAAAAAGCTGTGAAGCAATAGGAAGAATGTATCAATCAAGGGGAAAAGGTGGATTTGGAAGAGGTAGAGGCAGGCGCTTTCATGGAACTTGCTACAGAAGTGGGTAGGCTTGACACCGGTCTTTTGAGTGTCCACAAGCAATGCGAGATGCTGGTGGACATGTAGCCAAAGGTGATGAAGAGTCCATACCATCTACAAATCAGCCAGATGAACCTGAGAAAAGGGAGGCAGTCATGATGAAGAGGGTCTTACTGAAGCCTGCAAAGGAGAACAAAGAGCTCATTCAGAGGAAGAGCCTTTTTAGGAGGGTCTGCAAAGCACAGGTAAGTGTTGTAAGGTCATAATTAATAGTGGGAGTACAGATAATCTAGTTCCAGTTGGAATGGTAGAGAAACTAGGATTGAAGAGAGTAGCTCATCCAAACTCATACAGAGTGTCTTGGCAGCAACAAAGCCATCAAATCTTGGTTGATGAACAATGTTTAGTAAGCTTTCGAATAGGCACTTACAAGGATGAGGTGTGTTGTAATATTATGCCCATGGATGAGTGCCATGTTCTTTTAGGGAGACCCTGGGAATTTGATAGAAGAGCTGTCCATAATGGTAGGGCAAACACTTATGCCTTAGAGAAGAATGGTAGAATGCACTTTATTAGTCCACTAAAAACCAAAGATACGTGGAGAGCAGTCCAAGGACTTTACTAGTGACTGGAAAACAATTTTTATGATAATCCAAACATGAATATGTGTGTTTTCTGTGATTCGAAAGGTTGAGACAGCGACAACAGTGACATACCTTCAAAGGTAAAGAATTTGTTGAGAGATTTTGAAGAAATTGTGTCTAAAGAGATGCCAGAAGGGAAGCCACCAATGAGAAGCACATGTCACCACATGCATTTTATCCTTGGAGCAAGCTTACCCAACAAGGCTGTCTATAGATTGACCCCTGCAGAGAATCAAGACATTAACAAACAAGTACGTAAGCTGTTGGAAAGAGGGCTGATTAGGGAGAATCTTAGCCCCTGTGCACCCAAGAATGATGGCGAATGGAGAGTGTGCATGGATTCAAAAAATTAACAAGATAACCATCAAATACAGGTTCCCATTGCCTAGAATGGATGGTCTCATGGACTGCCTAGGGAGGGCTAAGCACTTCAGCAAATTTGGCAAATGGAGAGTGTGCATGGAGGGTTGAGTACTTCAGCAAATTTGGCGAATGGAGAGTGTGCATGGAGGGCTGAGTACTTTAGCAAATTTGAGCTCTTTATCCGCCCAACCAGCTAAACTGTGAGCTTTCTTTGCTTTTAACCCGTTTGGAGTGTCCCTCATCAATTCTTTGCAACTTCTGGACTGAATCATTTGTGAACGTGCTCCCCAACTGAGTTGTGCCATTATTGAGAAATGGTGAGAAGTCTTTAGGTGCTCATTGTGTCTTATATGTGCGCCCAGTGGTCTTGAGATCGCTGTCAATTAATATCTCTCAATGAGAGCTTCCCAACAAGCCCGAATTTGTGCTCATACGAGCCCATTCGTTTTCAGTGTGACCCTTTAAAATTTCTTCATGTCGTTCAGCCTTCACAATTAACTATGAGTCTTTGTGTGTACAAGACTGAGACATGTGTACCCGCAACCTTGTATGTGATTGAGACGTGTCAAAACCATTCACTACTTGTGACATTTGAGCTCAATGATCGAATGTTTGAATGCACCAACCTGGACATAGTCTGAATGCACCACGTGTTTTCACCACATTCATTTGCTTTTGTATTTGTGTCCTCTCCAAACATCAAAGAATTTAATTCCTCTTGGGAATATGATGAAAAAACATATCTAGGTACAACCATCAAGGGCAAAGCAAGGATGTTAGTTGCGCAATTGAGGACTAGATCACATCATCTTTGGTGTGAGACCGGTAGATGGACTATTCCTAAGGAGGATTGGGAGAGGAGAACTTGTCTTTTTTGTAGTAAGGGGGTGGTGGAGACGGAATGACACTTCATCATGGAATGTACAGCTTATGATGATATTTGTATCCAGTACGAAAACAACTTGAAAGTGGACAGCCTAAGTGAGTTATTTGAAGAGGCAAGGCTTAAAAACACTATTAGTTTTCTAATCGAGATCCATTATAGGAGGTTTGATATTGAAAGAAGTCTGAAAATATCTTAGGACTGCGGCTTTGGTCCCATAGACTGTTTGGTCTTGCGGACGTCATTAAAAAATTTCATTCATTCAATCTCAAACCATAAGGATTAAGTGTGACCCTGCGTAGTTCTATTTGCCAAGACACCATGCATCCTTCAGAACCAAAGTGACATGCTCAATCCTTATGTATAAAGTGACCCCCTTAAGCTATAACCCCATAACATTGCATAGCTCTATTTTTCAAGAGACCTCACATCCTTTAGAACCAAAGTGACATGCTCAAACCTTGATGTATAAAGTGACCGTTCTTAAGCTATGACCCCATAACACTTTAAGGTAAAGTGTTAAAGTAATGGGCCCCGTGAAGTATAACATGACTTGTGCTTAACATAGAATAGAAGGGATCCCGAGGGATTAGAATAAACTCCTTTTGAGCTAACTAGATCATGACCTAATAAAAGGGACACAAAATATATTAAGAACCAAAATGAGGTGCTCCCACCATTATTGTGACCCTGTAATGTTGAGACCAAAAAGGAGGGAAGCTAAAAAAAAATTATTATTTTTTGGACGATGCAAGATTGTTCGAGTCCTCAAACTCCTGCATCATGTGAACATGTACAGTGTCAAATTTTGAATCAATAATCAATCGACCATCCAATAAGGAGGCATTTTGAGCATTCTCAAATTGAGCAAAGCTTAGTTTTCTAGAAGCTTAACATAGTCTATAAGTATTGGATAGGATAGGTAATAGGATTGGAATTTTTTGAGAATTCTTGCAGAGTCTTGTCATGGAATTGTCATTAAGTCTAGAGTCATGGTGCCCAAGTCTGTGAATCTTTCTTCATATTAATAGATCCAGATTTTATCTTTTCTTATTAAATATGTGTTTGAGATCTTACTTTGGCAAGATCTAACTCTAATTCATGGGTTATGTGGTCTAAGGCATCCCTTCATTGGGACCCTTAACTGTGATTACATCATCTAGTATCGAGCAAGAGTTTACATGTCTTGTTGAGAAATTTGGTGTATGCAATAAACATCAATATGGTATCTAGGATTCTAAGTCATGTTGCAAAGTCTAGTGTGTTTTTGTATAATAACATCAATCTAGAAAGTGATCTTTAGATTTGTTGCTTTCAATACATGTGTGCGTGGGTAAAAGTAGTTGCAGACATCTTCCAACATTTGGGTTGTTGGGTAGAAGGTGTAGATCACAGACTCTTGTTGGGTGAGTGATTGTGAGGACGATAGTAATGGCACAAGGAATGGCCACTAGAGAAAATAGAGCACCAATACTTGCATACATGGCTGAGATGATGAGAGGAGTATAAGCCCATTTGGAGGTATAGATGATGATGCGAGTGATGAGGAGCACATGAAAAGAGCACCTGAGGATCAAGATGCTGAAGCAGAGCATGTTGATAAACACGAAAATAGATTCTTGCGCACAATTAGGAGGATTAACAACAAGCCAAAAAAGAGAAGTTCCAAGTTATTCTAGGAGCTTAGATCCGGAAGAACTCATCAATTGAATCAGAAAATGGAGAAGTACTTTGAGTATGAGGGTGTAGAAGATCCCAAGAATGTAAGCTTTTCCTATACTAAGTTAAAGAGTCGTGTATCTTTTTGGTGGGAACAGGTTCAGATCAAGAGAATATGTGGAGGCAAAGACAAGATAAAGAGTTAGGATATATTGGTGACAAAATTTAAGGCTAAGTTCATGGATGTAGATTATCAATTTCATTTGTTCAAGCACTCGTAGGATTTGCATATGAAGGAACTAAGTGTGAAGAAGTACATGGAAGAGTTCTATACACTCACCATTAGAGTGGGTCATGTGGAGGACGATGCAAAAAAGATGTCAAGGTATGCTAATGGGTTATGCATTTCCATTCAAATTGAGTTTAGTATGATAAGATTGAGATCAATAGAGAGGCCTATCGGTTTGTACTAAAGGTGGAATAGAGTTATGGTGCAAATAATAAGGTGGTGTGCAAGGGAAGGGAAAGTTCCCGCGCAGAGGTGAAATTTTGTGCAATGATGCACAAAATCATGTGCATGAAGGTGAAGTGAACTCCTCGCATAAGGAGAGTCATTTCTTTCAAAGGAAGATGATGTGGAATAAGTAAAGGATTCGATGTAACTTTTTTCTATCATAGAGAGGCTAGACATCGTGCATTTGAATGCCCACAAACCACACAGAATAGTGGTGGAAGGAGAATGCAGAGAGTAATGTGTCAAATAGTTGTGTAGAAGGCTCAGAGTGCAGAGAAGCTCTCATGATGAAGAGAATCTTGTTGAAGCCAACGAAGACATAGAATGCACCCACGAAAAGAGAGAATTTGTTCAGAACCATATGCAAATTAGGAGGCAAGTGTTGCAAGGTGATTTTTGAAGTGGTAGCACATATACTCTAGTTTCTAACGAGAAGGTTGATATGTTTGGTTTGAAGAGAGTTGCGCATCTGAATCCGTATAAGGTTCCTTAGTTCTTGAAGGGATGTTGATTGCTTCTGTATGAGTAGTGTAATGTGCATATCATTATTGGTGCATTATTGCATATGAAGATGAAGTAACGTCCGATAATGATGCCCATGGACATATGCCATGTGTTGCTTAACCGACCATGGCAAAGTGACAAAAAGGTAGTACATGATGGTTGCACAAATACTTAACACATAGGTGAAGGACAGACAAAAGTACACTCTGAACCCTTTGAATGAGGCGAGTGTAGAGGTGGTGAGGTGTCCATAGATATTTTTCATTTCAAAGAAGGATTTCTTGAACAAGGTGAAAGGGGATAGAGAATGTTTTGCATGTATTCCAATCCTTGTGCAAAAAATAGAGTATTGCGCAATGATGCACAAAATTTTGAGCTTGTCAAATTGAGCCAAGTTTGGTTCTATAGAAACTTAGCAAAGTCTGCAAGCTCAGGATAGGATAGGTCATAGGAAGAGTACAATGCCCAATATAGCACAACCGTGTTTATGCTTCCATGATTGGTGGAGAACTGAATTGGGGAAGAGACAAAAAAGCGGGATCTTTTTGCTTTGAACTAGGAAAAAGAAATAGAGAACGCTACCCAATATTGTATGACCATGTGCAGGCCTGTATAATGAAGAGGAGCTCATATAAAAAGAGAGGACTATTTTCTTTAGGGCTGTGTGCAGGCTGGAATATGTTTTGATGTTATCAAGAGATTGCCACATGGGAGGCATCCCATACTATAGGAGAAGATGGAAAACATCATTTCAAACAGGGGAGGTTGCATTCTTTTTTTGGTGAGAGGAATGTCTTTCATCAGGCTCCCATGAGTCTGAGATGAACCTCATAACAACTTCATCAATTAAGAAGGTCTAGTTGTTTTTTTATATATGCAGATTTTTATTTTTTTTGAGAGGAATGTGTTTCATCAGCCAAGAATCAATAAGAATGGCCAACGAAATGCATTTTTGTTGGTTGTATAAACTACGTCCAAGTAGTGCGTTATGATGATAGTGGGATTTTCTTTAAGAAAGCATTCTAGATTGTCCACCTAGAGTGTTAAAAAGAAAAGGTAGATTGAATTATTAATTTTTGTGGGATTTTATTTGTGTGTTTAAGTTATCTCAAATTAATTTCCAATAATTATTTTCTTAATGACATTTTTTTTGTTTCAGAACTTTTGGAGCATTCGTTTAGTTGGGGTTTCTCACCCTCTAATCTTTTTATTGTATTGGCAATGTTTTTGAAGCATGTCTTTACAATTCAATTATATATTTCTTTTAAGTATTTGAAGTCTTCCATAAACAATTTAATTAAATTATTAATTTTGTCAAATTTTACTAATAAAATTGGTTGTTCTATGTCTGATAATTTATCTATGATTGAGACCGAGAGTTTTCCTAGTAAACAGAGACTCCATCCTACCAAGTTCCTTGAAATGCTATTTTCTATTGTGTATCTTTCAAGACATGTGGAATGCAAATGGTGCTTAGATTCTTTCCTTAAAAATAATGTTCAATCTTATCCTAAATGGCTATATAGGAGATCAATAATGCCACGCAAGATTTATCAAGAAAAATATAGAAAGTATCATATTTTCATGTCCAAAACTGAAATGGAAGTATTAAATAGTAGTAGTACCTTTACAACATAGTGGAAGGCTGAAAGATCCCCAATGGATCTCTTTACACCCCAATGAGTTTTAAATCAAACAAAACAGCAAATACAGATTTTACGTATGTTATGGCACTTTCCCTAATACAGATCTGAAAAATGCGGCTAGTTTGGTATATTAAATTCCTTACAACAGCAATCAAACCAACATGTTTTCCTCCTAAACTGACCTGTGCGTATTGGCAGCGTAATATGCATATAAAATCTGACTTTTCTGAGTTAATATTAGGCTGGAATTTATATCAGAAATCTGCAGATTTAAAGAGGCTGAAACAGTAATATAAATCCTTCCAAAATATCGAAAATACCTTCCCTTGAGCTGTAAAAATGAATACAACAGGTAGCAGCACAGATCAGACCTGGGAATGACGTCAAAACATCACATGACAGCCACATATGAGCCGCTCCATTAGAGAAAATCAGTACAGCACTGCTGCAACACTGGTATTCAACTTTTTATTGCAAAAACTCCACAATTACCGCTGAAAAACACTGAAATTCTGTGTAAGCTCTATGGAAAATCCAGTGCAGAAATTCCTCCTAATCTCCAAGAGGGTTTTCGTCCTCTAGAGGCAATATACTAAGGGTTTCCGTCCTTAGAATATTTTAATACAAAAGCACCTGGCTTAAGATCAGATTCAGAAATGATAAAATGATTACATTGGTTGTTCTACCCAAGCCGCCCCTCTCCTTTTTATAGGAAAAATATTACAAAATGACTTTTTCATCATCCAATGAGAAAAGAGTGCCAAAATACCTTAAAAGTATACCCAAACCTAGGCGCACTTCCTCCTTGGATAAATAAACATTAAGTAATGTTTTATTATTTCCCTAAGGTCTATTTGGCCTCCCATGCCAAGTCGCACTTTTCTTGGGAAGAGTGATAACTTTTATCCTTTCTAAACTTACTTTCCTTCCTTTGTCCAAGTCGCATTTTCTTGCCTAGGGATGACAAACATAGCATGGGTCTCTTTCTACTCTCCCTAGAAAGGATACAACATAATATTAGACCCAATGCTCCTATTTAGAGATTACCAATTTATTATTAAGTCAAATAAATTAATACAAGTGCTTTATTAATATTTTTTGCACTTTGTAATAACTCATTGTGACTTAAGTCACCCTTATATTTTTCCTTTGGCCGTCGGGTTGACGAAATGGGCCAAAGGTCTTCGATTGGGAAAAGGGGACATTACAAAGGCAGTGCCTGGCAAGTTAATGGGCTGAGCTCTGATTCCACATAGAAGTCCTTTGTAAATCCTTCGCATATTTTTCAACAATGGGGCACTATGAAATCTGAATAGTTGTGCACATATGTTGCTGAATGTCAACTACAATATCAAAACATTATAACAGCTTCAAGTTGAGTGTCTAGCAAAATCCCTAAAGAAGTTGAATATGGACGCGGTCATGTTGAATCTTTTGCATGTAGTAGAGTTATCCATACCAGACACACGAAATGGAATTAAAATTGATATTTAAAAATCCATCACATCGTTTCTGAAACAAATTTTCTATTGATCTAGCTTCCAAAATTACAAACGATAAAAAAATAAAGAAAAAAAAATCAAACTAGTTGAGTGTCCAAATTCAGATCAAACCTAGGACACAATGTAATTAGAAAAGGAATGATTTATATTTATACCTCGTTGGCTTCATCAGCAGCAGTGATTGTACCATTTTGAGCCCAACTTTGAAAGGCTGCTTTGAATGAGGGCTGTAATGTGACAAACGTCCTCCTAATTGACTCTGGTCTATTGATGGCTTCAATCACATAACGCTTTAATCGTTTGTATTGCATGCCTTCCACCATGGCAATTGAGCTTCTCCCCATCAGCTGAGGGGAAGGCCAGCCAGTAGTTAAACTGTCACTCTCTATCGGTTCTGTCATAAACCTGTTGGCCTCTGGAGAACATGTTATGATAGTAGGTGAGCCAAATAAATGGGTTCTGTAAACCCTAGTGTCCCCATACCTGCAAATTGCAAAACAATGTACACGAGTCTCACTATTGTACATGAATTCATCAGGGAGCAATTTGGTTATAAAAATATGTTACAAACATATATAGGTTTGGGTTATAAAAAAATGTTACAAACATATATAGTTTTGGAATTGTCTGAAAAGAATCCTGGCACAACTGCCTACAATTAGTTGAGTTCTCTGCCATTTGTGTATCAGAAAAACATTCCATATAAGTTTTAGATACTCAAGTCCTAACAGATCACATGTAAATTATAGATAAGAATTTGATAAATTTTAATAGACTGAGTTTCAAGGTTGCCACATGATTTTTATTTTTATTTTTCTTAATATATAATATATTAAGATTGTATAAAAACATGAAAAATAATAATTAAAATATAAATAAAAGGGGATCTCAAAACTTATATATTATTTATTATTAATTTTTACCATAACAATGTGGAAATTGAAAACTTTGAAGATTTATGTTTACAGCAGCGTTTGGAGTTTTCAGCAGCTTTCAAAAAGAGGGCATTCAAGTGAGGACGTGTGTTGCTGGTCAAAAGGCAAACAAACTATTTCATAAAAAAATCAAATACAATTCTCATGTAGTTTGTCTTTCAACTGTTTGACAGAATGTTTTGTTGAAAAAATCTTCAAATAGAGCTACTAAACAGATTGTCTGCGAACTGTTTGACAAAATACTCTGAAAAGATTTCTCATTGCAAACTCCATAAATCAGTTGCTAATGCTACCTCTCATCCAAAAACCTCTAACTTATTAAAAATTGTCATATTAAAAAACATATAAAATTTACTTTCCATGGACCATTTTTTCCTAATATTTCAGGTTTAGAGTTAGGAAAATTGCACCTTGCTAAAAGAAATTTACCATCTGATCCAAGAGGGTCCAAAATATTTATACACTGAAAGCGAAAGAAGAAAAGAGATGGACTAATTACTTGGTCAGTCTCTTCCATATAAAATCATCCGGCTTGCTTGTGAACTTAAAACACCGTAAGAAGTCCAGTAGCTCTCCAATAACAGGCCACCCCATATGACCAGGAGGTAGCTTTTTACCATTTCTGGATTTTAAATAGGAATGACAGTACCTCCATTCATTGAAGGATCTGAGCACCCATAAAACCAATGGAAGCATACCCAATAAAAGTCCTGCCGTCCACATTGTATCCATGGCTGTTGGTCACTGAAAAGTATACTGAAAGGACTATAATATCTACGATCTAACTGCGTCATGGGGATTTTATAATAAAGCGTGAGTTTGTCTCGTTCTAAAGTTGGGTTTGGGTTTCAGATCAACGGATAATCCATTTTCATTTGTCCTCTTTCGAAATTGGATCTGGGAGAGAAATCTGCTCAACTTCTACTCCATATTAAAACGATTTCATGCTTGTGGAGATGAATTGACGGTTTACTTAAATATGCGATTTGATGCATTAGAGATGAAGTGACGGTTTATATATGCGAATAATTTGTCAAAAACTTCAGGTCTTATTATGTTGTTTTAGTAGGTTATTTGTTTCCATTGTGTGAAGGAGAATGTTACATGTTTTGAGTCATGTAATTTATAAGGGTAGGGTAGGGTAGGGTATGTATATATTTTATATTTTAAAGTTTTTTTAATGGTAAATTTCAGATCTGTTTCAAAGTGTTTGTTTGAATGATGTGCCAAAATTAGTAGGAACTTGACAAGGTCATAACTTGAGTTCCGGGTGTTTGTTTAAGTCAATTGTTTTTTTGAAACCATATGTTTCGATGAGACAAATGTACTGGCCATCTATCCTACCGATTGGGGCAAGTTTCGCACATTTTTGGGCCCTAAATCTGCCATCTTGAGGTCGAAAATTAGGATTTAAGTTGTAGTTTGGTTTTTTCCAATTTTTGGGCATTAGTTAATTTTAGTCTATTAGTTGCATTATGAGTTAGAAAGTTGGCAATTCCTCTAATTTAGGAATGCATGCAAACTTACTAAGAATAGCAGTTCTAGTAAACTACTAAAAATAGTAATTTTCGCCACCTAGAGTAGATTTAGTCAAGTTAGTTAGAGTTTGTTTGGCAACTCGAGTTGGGAGTTATTTTCCTATTTAGGAAACATTGTAATTCATTATTCAATAACAAAGAAGGAGATATATTTTCTTTTGGAGTTCATATTATTTACAGAATATCAAGTTTGTTCAAAATTTGGCTACATTATTGAACCCACGTACGTGTATTATTCTTCATGTTGGGTCCCGTCCAAAAAAAATTGTGCAAAAGCTGGAAAAAATGTTCAAAGATTTCCTCTAGACCAATACTTCCTTTGGCAAAGAATTTCACAGAGTTGCATGGGAGACTTGTTGTCTTCCCAGAGAATCAGGAGGGTTAGGTCTCATTAACTTTTTACGTCAAAGGCAAACGCGTTGAGCCAAATGGATAATTCACATCATAGAAGGGGAAGAAGCTTGGAAAGTGCTTCTACAGCATGACATCGTTGATGGCTACCCTTATGGCCGCTTGACTTGGAGAGGCATTGGCTTTGCCAATTTTCTCATTGCCCTGTCCCCAATCAAAGTAGTCGGCACTTTTGTGCTCAAAAGTATTTGGAAAGTCTGGGAGCAGATCAAACCATGGCTTCGCGAATGGTAATGGCTTCCGTAATGGTCTTTCATTTAACCGTCACTCCTTGTGGTAGTCCCCTATCATTCAAATCCAAGATCCTTGTCTTACCGAGGTTCCTTGGATTCTTGCACTTCGTCTTTTCAAGCGAGGAATTTGCACTATCCAAGACCTCTTTTGCAAATGCACTCAGTCTTGACGTCCCTCGCATGAGCTCAAGGCTCAATTCAAATTATCTTTGTCTAATCATGTCATCATCAATGATATCATCTCCTTTGTTCTTGATCACATGATCCACAAAATCTTTGTGCTTCCCTCTCATCCTTGGTGGACGTGGATTGGAAGTGATATGTAGACACCCCATTCTAGAATTATTCTGCTAGCAGAGGCCAAGCCTAGCTTTCACCTCATTTTCCCATGGTGTGAAAGCTCAACACCCAGTGGGGATCTTGCAATCTTCTCCATCAAGTTGGAGAATGAGATTTGTTATTGTCTGGTCCACCCTGTGGAACCAAAAATTGCTCATTTCTATGGTGTTTTTTTCACCAAGGCCTTCCGATTGGTGCCCATTTGGTTTATCTTGGTGTTTTGGCCCCCAAATGCCCCTTATGTGGCCACTTGGAAACCTTGTCTCACCTCTTTTGTCTGTTGCAAAGTCCAAAAGGCTTGGAACTGGATTCATTCATTCTTTCTCCCCTTTCGACTAGAATGTTTTACTTGGCAACACATTCTTTTAGGAGATAATCCTCGAATGCCTCACAAGTTTTCCCAGATTTGGCATGCTTTCAGAGGGAAAATTCTCTTCTGGATTCGGAAAGAATGGAATTCTTATTTATTTGCTAATGTTGAAGCTGACCAACAATTCTCTATTTTTAATAAGTATATGGTCATCACGAATGTATTATTGCATATCCAAGTGCAAGCAAACAAGGTGGTGCTCGAGGTGGAGCATCTTTAGACTCTTCTTCAACATTGGGGTGATGCCCGCTTGATGTTGCTAATGAGTCTTTCCCCTACCACCACTCCCCACCGCATGGTGGTGTCGGCGATCATCCTAGAGGTGGTGATCATCGGAGCCGCTCGTAATGACACTCGTTCGGCCAAGCCCACCGGTCCCCGTGCGGCCTAGCCTCCGTGGAGGAGCTTCCTCCCTCCGCCTTCATCCCACCATCGGGGTTGGGATTCCCCTCCACCACCCAACCAGCTTGGTTAGGGCTCATTGATTTCCTTGAGCCATGCACTCACGACAGTTGGAGCCTCCCGCCTTTTCTTGAAAAATTTGCCAGTTGTCTCTTGCCATCTTGCCTGCTCATGCCACCCTTTGTTGATGATATAGAAGAAGGAAGCCAATCTGCTCTGGTTGGGACGTGTCGGATAGTGGCAAGGATCTTCCTGGTTCTAGATGGGATGATTAAGATCCACCCTCTGCAGGACAACAATTTGTAGTAGTGGCTTAACTTCCTTGATTCTCTACTTTTTGATGTTTTGTAATAGTTTGTTTTCCTAAGCTCTGCCTAGTCTGAACTTGTGGCTTTGGGGCATGCTTCCATACCACCTGATTTTATGTTATATGTTGTTATATATATCAAATCCATATTTAAAAATGGAAGTTGGATATATTAATATACGTAAAGTGCACGTAAAAATTAAAGTCACACACACTCTAATACTTATACTACATGTAAAAATAAAAGTTACATACAACATAAACTAAATCTAAATAATGAAAGTTATAACCTCTATGTTTGATAAGGCCCTCACAAACTTAGGTATCATATTTCAATCCTCATATCTAAAAATATTCATTTAAACGGTTTAACTACTCTTATGCGGGGATGTGTCCCTAGATTTTGTGATGCCCAAATGTCATGAACATTTCAATGAATTGGGGACTTGGAAGGGACGACCCTTTTTTCACTTAATTTTTTTTTATGTTTTTACATTTAAAAGCTATTATTTTTCCCAAAAACGTGAAATTCTAATATTGAAAGTGCCTAGAGCACGTTCATTATAATTTAAATTTCTAGATTTTATTGAATAAAGTTATAATATTTAAATACTAATTTATATTTTTATTTTAAAAGTTGTCCCCAACATTTGAGGAAATTATCATCATCATAAAACCTCCTCCCTCCATCCCCTCTCCTCCAAACTTTAGTAAATACTGTTTTTAAAAAATGTGAAATAAAGCAAATTAAAATCTCTTAATTATGTCAATAGGCATTTCCTCAATCAAATAAATCATGTCTCTCCATTTTTAATCCAATTGGTTGAAAATAATTTACATATGTACGGGGATTAAGGTGTGATTATCTTTAGCGGAATGAATAATTTCTCTTACGATTGATGCTTCAGAATCATTTAGAATTGCATGTCACATCCCACCTACAATAGGGTTATTGTTTTCGGTCTGTAAACCTCTACTTTGGAAATTTACGAGACCACAAAATTATTATTCCTACTTCCAAATTTCTTGAAATGACAGTTCTTAATGCTAGTGAGTGAAATATGAACTTAGAACTATTTCGCAGCAGAATGAAAAAAAAATAAACAATTCAACACACAACACAATATTTTATCTTGAAATCCCCATTTGAGGGAAAACCAGTCGGGAAGGGCAATTGTTCTTTCTTCCCAATATTATATTGGCAAATTCAAAGAAAATACAAGTTACAAGAATTGAAGGAAGACAAACAATGTCACTTCCACCCTTCTCTACTTGTTTGCTTTGTTCTCACACTTTGCTTCTACAAAAATTCCAGCTTCAATGGTTTCTTCCTCACTTCTCTCCATTAAAACTTCGATGATCAATTCCACACGTTCCTCTTGCTTAAATAGCTTGCTCCCCATGTCCTCCTATGCACTGGAGAATGGGAAGAGTCATCCAAGGAAGAGACATGGCCAAATGTTTGAAATCCACGACCATTCGTGGCTTTATTTTTTTGTTTTCATTAGTGACAGGACCGTCGGTGAACACAAACCGGTGGTTACACAATTGTTGCGGCAGTTCAGAGGGGTGGTTACACAATAGTCACTCTGCACATAGCAGCGGTTCTATAACTTAACAATTTTCTCTCCACTCTTATTAGTTTTCCTTCTGATTTTGGTTGTTCTGATGAAGTGGTGTTTCTTTAGATCCCTATGGATCACACCTCCCTTGCTCAAGAGGCTTTTGGTCCCACAAAAGCTTAATGGGGGAGTAGATGAGGAAACAATTCCCTCACTTTCTCCTTCGAGTACCATCGGGTCTGTCTTGGTGTCTTCCCCTTGAGTCCAACCTGCCAAGATTCATGTGGACCTCTCCTTGTCTCTCTAACCTTCTATTGCAGTACTACATCCTCCTCCAACTCGCCTTGTGAATCCAAGATGCAATCTTCTATGGAAGGTAACAACTGACATTTTCTTCTTCATCACGCATGGATGGCTCATATAGGTGCAAATTCTCACAATTCACTACTGAGTACATCTATATGAAGTGTGGCAAGTCAAGTCTGAAAGTATTTTCTCCAACATGCTCTAGTATAATGAAGGGTCCATACCATAGAGGCTTGAGTTTCCTTGATTGACCTTGTAGTCTTTCCTTGCTCAAGTAAAGTCAAACCTTGTCTCCAACATGAAATTTGTGCTATCTACAATGTTGATCATGTCTAACCTTATACTTGGCTTGAGATTTCTTCAATTATTCTTTCGCCTTGAGATGGATTTGTCGTATCCTCTCAACGAACTTCACTACTTTGGTAACTCTTGAGTCATGTATCTCCCCTTCTTCCTACTTGTCCAACCGCAATGTCCAATGGATTGGTAGGTATATATCCCAAGCATGCTTCAAAAGGTGACTGCATAGTGGATGTGTGTATTGCCCTATTATAGGAATGTTGAATGTAGGTTAAGGACTCATCCCATGTTAGGAAAACATAAGTCAGTGCTCACAATAGTAGGTGAACAACATTATTATATTAGAGGTTAGTATATTTATATTATTGTTATTATATGTGGAATATTGTAAGTGAGTTGTTAAAAACAACTCACGTAGGGTTTTTAGGTGAGAGATATTTTAGGGGAGAGAATAAAGGTTGTTGAGAAACCTACCTAGAATTAGTGTGAGAAGCATGTAGAATTGTTAAAGGTGTTAGAGATTTAGTCTTATATCTATGTAACATGTCTTGTGGAATAATTGATTGAAGATGATTGATTAATTCATGCTTCCGCACATTGATCCTTTGGCTCTTCCGAGAAATGGGGTTCCATTTTCATGTGGTATCGTAGAGTAGGAACCTTATGGGACCTCTTTTTTTCCTTTCATACACTTGTTTATTACATCAAAACAAATTATGCAAGATTTTTAGTGCAAACCATGTGTAGTTGTTGTTGATTTATTTGTTCACCCCTACTTGCATGTTATCCACAAAGTGTAGTGAAGACCACGTGCATACTTTGGTGGCTCCAACACCTATATTTTCTCTCTCCTTTCCATCATGTTCATCTCTTTTCGTAGTTTTCCCACCTATCTTGTTCTCTGTGTGCATTGAAAAATCAGAAAATAAATAAAAATATATCTGATATACGTTAGCTTCTGTATGTTTTGATATTTATATATATCTAGAAATTTTACAGAGGTTCTATAGGATTTTCTAACTTGCAGAAAATTTTAGGAAGCGGAAAAGAAAAAATTGGAAGAGATTGTATGCAAGTCCTACCATAGTTAGATTGATAAGGTATCATGTTTTAACATAGCATATATTTTCTCTATTTTGGTTACCATGAAATCAAATTCAACACTTGAAGTTATTTCTTTGATTTGACAAGATCCTCCATGCTAAGCGTGTTCCTCCAATGCAAAAATCCAAAATGGATTCTCTCCATACGACAATATTAATATATTATTCATTCTTCTACATCCATCATTGAATACCCCTACTCAACGTTTCATCTGCATCAAATCATAAACGACTCGGCCTTGGTACATTGGAACTCAGTCTTACTCAGATAATTTCCACAACAAATCAGTGAAGCCATACCATTCACCTCAACACTTCGAAAACTCCAAACTTCACCAGGGATTCCCAATGGTGGCATACTTGGCCCATCTTTGTAGAAATAACATATTTACTTCTATCTTGAGTCTATGTTCTGCGAAGAGTTTGGTATCCTCATGACACCAATGATAAGAACTTTGCATATAATAAATGAATAATTTGCATAATATAACAAAACACAAGAGATATGGGTGGGCCAAGATGCCCAAATAATCAATATATGTAGAATAATACCCTTAAGGTAGGGCAACACCATACAATGCTCCTTAAGGAAGGAGTAACTCCACAATCTCCCAAGATGGGAATCCACTTCGAGGGGGACACCTCCAATATACCTCTACCAAGTAGAAGAATCAACTCATACATCCATGACCCCCTCATAATGATACTCACATCCTTTAAATAGGATGGGTAACACCTAATCCCAATGTAGGCCGACTCATTACCCAATATAACTAATTCCTATGTGAGCCCATATAACTAACTAAGGGGATGTGTGCCACATGTCGGCATCTCCATCAACCCATATACATTATAATATTATATCCCATGTGAACCCATACATATAACTAAGGGGATGTGTGCCACATGTTAGCATCTCCATCAACCCATATACATTATAATATCATATCCCAAGGTACATAGCATTGCCTCCCTCTTTCACATGTTTCGTCCCCGAAACATAAGAAGAATCCATATAATGAGTGTGCTTTAAATTATTGCACACTTGTCGCCATGCTCGATCATCCAACCACCCATATGAAATCCTAGTGGGTGATGTTGCTCCAAACCTGATTCCATATTCCATTGTGCTCATCTGATTCCATCCTGGTCCATATGTGTTCCTCCTCGGTAGCCATGCATATCCATAATTATTATTCCTATGATTCCATGTCATATAATTATTATTACATTGATTCCATATATAGCCAAAATTATTACTCCTCCAATTCCCTATATATCCATATAGATTTCTGCCCTTGTGTGTCCTAGCATGTCTCCATGATTTTTTCCTCTCATGATGATGTGGGTGTCTATATGGTGCAACCTTAGTATGCTCCACTTTATCAATCTTTTCCTCCAATTTATTTTCCTCTTCCAACTTGTTTGTTATTTCTTTTTTCTCTTGAGTAGAGAAATTGTTTTTTACTTTTTCATCATGTTCTTCATCCTCTCCTTTTGATTCATCCTTATTCCCTTCTTCACCATCTTCAAATTCATCTTCATGATCCAATTCTACATTACTTTTTACCTTGCTAAGTATGATATCTTGCAATGTAATTTTCTTTCTCTTGTACTATAATTTCAGGAATTTCTTTTGCACATTAAGATTAATTGTTTCCAATGTCTCTAACCAAGGATATCCAAGAACAATATCCATACCATCCATATCTAAAGCATAAAAATCTGAATGTAAAACATATTTATCCATAGAAAGCTTTAAATCTTCAAAAACTTGAATATGCTTACCATCCATTTGAGTTACCTTAATATGATTTGTTTGCACATGTATATTGTGAGCTACATCCATATTGATGAAGTTATATTTGTTGCTAGGGTTTACAGAAACAATTATCTTTTTTTCTTTGAATACACCCTTCAATTGAAATATTGAAGCTTCCTTCTTTGGAGATGCACTATCATGTGTAACAACTTCATCATCAACATTTTCTTCTTCTTCTTCTTCTTTTAACAAAATTATGTTTCTTTTTTGTTGCCCATCTTAGCTAAGAAAATATCTTCCATTTCCTCCCAATCCCAATCCAATAGATCTATATCCAAATAAGAATACCAATGTCATGCTTTCCCACCAAGATGAAGATAAAAACTAACCCATACTAAACATTCTTCAAAATACATTTGTTTAAATTGTATCCACCATTTTTTTGCATCAATTTCCCCATTGCCATAGAAAATTGGTATATCCATCATGCACAAAAATTAGGGTTTCACAAACTTACTCCTTTGACCAATATTTGACTTGATGATTTCATCTATCATTCAACCTCCAATCTGAAACCACAAAGAATTAACCCCTACTAAAATTTTGAGAGATTTCCGAATATGTAAAATAATCAAAGAAAGACAAAAAATTGCAACCTGTAGGATGATTTTCTTTAAAACACAAAACTCTCAATATATTCTTCAAACCAGATCCAAAATTTTTGAAATTTTTACAATAGCTTCTGATAAAGATTATAAATACTGGTAAACATTTTAAAAATTAATTCTTAGAAATGCGGCCTATGAAGCAAATTTAGGTGAAACCCTAAAAATGCAATAACTTCAACAAAAAAGCTTGAAAAATTATGAAATTTGGACTGTATCTTTATGAAACCCTTTTGCAAAACTGTGGTAAAAAAATTGAGAAAATAATCACAGCAGTTTCCAAAATATATCCGAATCAATAAAATTAGGGTTTGGACCCAATTTTTACCGAAATCGATGCTCTGATACCACTTGATAATAACTTTACATATAATAAATGAATAATTTGCAGAATATAACAAAACAAAAGAGATATGGGTGGGCCAAGATGCCCAAATAATCAATATATGCAGAATAATACCCTTAAGGTAGGGCAACACCATACAATGCTCCTTAAAGAAGGAGTAACTCCACAATCTCCCAAGATGGGAATCCACTTTGAGGGGGACACCTCCAATATACCTCTACCAAGCATAAGAATCAACTCATACATCCATGACCCCCTCATAATGATACTCACATCCTTTACATAGGATGGGTAACACCTAATCCCAATGTAGGCCAACTCATTACCTAATATAACTAATTCCTATGTGAGCCCATATAACTAAGGGGATGTGTGCCACATGTCGACATCTCCATCAACCCATATACATTATAATATTATATCCCATGTGAACCCATACATATAACTAAGGGGATGTGTGCCACATGTCAGCATCTCCATCAACCCATATACATTATAATATCATATCCCAAGGTACATAGCATCGAATCATAAACGACTCACCTTGGTACATTAGAACTCGGTGTTACTCATATAATTTCCACAACAAATCGGTGAATCCATACCATTCACCTCAACACTTCGGAAAGCTCCAAACTTCACTAGGATTCTCAATGGCGGCATACTTGGCCCGATCTTTACAGAAATGACATATTTGCTTCTATCTTGAGTCTATGTTCCGTGAAGAGTTTGGTATCCTCATGACACCCAAATCAACCTTGCTTAGCAAATGTCAATGTGAGATCTACATACTCGACGTCTTCCATGGAAAATAAAATCACCGCCCATAGTTTTCTGTTCCAAAACTACCTACCGTGTCAAAGATTGCCAAACACACGGTTTTCTCCACATGTTTTATGGGTTTAGGTTTATTTGGTTGTTTTAGGACTATTTGTGGTATTAAAGTTATTAGAGTCTTTGACATTTATGTATTATTATTTATTATTATAAATTTGGTTAAAGCTTTGTAAATCTTATTAAGTTCGTATTTTATTTGCAATATTATAATTGGATGTATTATCGGTTCACAACTAACATCCAAAGGTATTTTCATTGGGGGGTGGTAAATTCAAAGTAAAGAGAACATTAAAGAGTGGCTGACAAGAAACCGAGCACAACCCTGAGATCACCGATGCAAACAAAAGACTAGCAGATGGACCTCGTGTGAACTTTGGAGTTTGATCAAAATTATTTTTGTAATAACGTTCTTCACCCCATGTGACCACTAAGGGAGGAAATGTTAGGAAAACATAAGTTAGTGCTCACAATAATAGGTGAGCAACATTATTATCTTGGAGGTTAGTATATTGTTATTATGTGTGGAATATTGTAAGTGAGTTGTTAGAAACAACTCACGTAGGGTTTTTAGGTGAGAGATATTTTAGGGGAGAGAATAAATGTTGTTGAGAAACCTACCTAGGATTAGTCTGAGAAGCATGTAGATTTCTTAAAGGTGTTAGAGATTCAGTCCTATATCTATGTAACATGTCTTGTGGAATAATTGATTGAAGATGATTGATTAATTCTTGCTTCTAAACATTGAACCTTTGGCTCTTCCAAGAAACGAGGTTCCATATTCATCCCAAGTCCGTGGATATTTGCTATTGTAACTTGTAATCAAGTGTACCAAAGTCCTTCTCACCACCTCCATTTTCCCATCTATATGGGGATGGAAGGTCATGCACATTTGTAACCTGGTGTCCATCTTGTCCCACAAAGTAGTCCAAAACTTCCCCAAAAACCTAGAATCTCTGTCAGAAACAATAGATTTTGGAAAACCAAAATGCATCCACACATTAAATAAGAAAAGTTCAGCTGCCTCACATGCTTTTATTTTCTTTTTACATGCCATAAAAACACACACTTTAGTGAATCTATGATCTACAACAACATATAGATAATCATGGCCATGTTTATACATAGTTATTCCTCCTACAAAATCCATAGAGATATCCTCGCAAGGTCAAGTAGGGACCGGTAATGGAATATATAAACCTTCCTTCCTAATTTTAGGCTTGCTAGTGCAACAAATTTTACATCCTCTTATGAATTTAGATACTTCTTCTTACATATTGGGCCAATATACATACCTTTGCAAGTGGGTCATAGTCTTGCCAACACCAAAATGTCATGCTACTTTTGAGGTATGTGCTTCCCTCATCAATAAAATCCTTTCATCTTTTGTCACACAAAGTTTCCCTCATCGGTAGAGCAACCCATCTTTGAGATAAAAATCTTCAATACGCATTTTTTCAACCTCTTTGACCGGGCGCTGATATGTCACCCCAAAATATTTTTCTTGAGCATATGCCTCTCTATAAGCTTCCTTCGTGAAGGGCTCAATATGAGAGATAGTGGCCAAACTAGAGATTTTCTCCTGTGTAGGCAGCCTAGACAACTTGTCTGCCACCAAATTGGTGCTACCTTTCTTCTACTTGATCACCAAATCGAACTGTTGAAGGAATCTCATCCACTTGTAGTGTCTTTCTTGCTGCAAACTAGATTGTGCTTGGAAATACTTGAGAGGTTTGTGGTCAATGTGCACAATAGTTTCTTTACCCAATAAATAATGTTTCCATTTCTTTATTTCTTGAATTAGTTCATACATCTCTTTATCATATATTGAATATCCTGTAATTGTTGAAGTGAAAGTTTTAGATGATAACATACTGGCTTACCTCCTTGTAGCAACATCACTCTCATAGTGTAATCATTGGCATTTGTCTCTACTTCAAAGGGTTGCTGCAAATTAGGAAGAGAAAATATTGTAGCATGGCTAATTTTGTACTTTAATAACTCAAAAGCCTTGTCTTGTTCCTTACCCCCGTCAAAATACTCACTCTTTTTGGTCGTTGTGTGTAAAGGTGATTTAATATTAGAGAAGCCCAAAATAAACTTCCTCATGTATTGTACTGCTCCCAAAAAATTCCTAGTCTTTGCGGCTTTCGTTGGTGTTGGCCAGTTAGTGATGGCTTCCACCTTCTTCAGATTCACTCAGATCTCTCCTCCTCCAACCATGTTCCCAAGATAGACAAGTGACTATTTGGAAAATTCACATTTATTCATATGGCATAATAATTATTTATCCTTGAGAACTTGCAATAATTGTTGCAAATGTGTTAGATGTTCCTCCCATGTGACACTAAAAATCATAATATCATCCAAATATATAATGACACATGAATCTATGAATTCCCACAATACATCATTCATCAATCTCATAAATGTAGCAAGTGCATTACATAAACCAAATGGAAGTACTAACCACTCATACAAACCCTATTTTGTTTTGAAGGAAGTCTTCCATATATCCTCCTCCTTCATCTTGACTTGGTGATAACTAGACTTGAGATCCAACTTCATGAAGAATTTTGCATGTTGAAGTTGGTCCAAGAGATCATCTATGTGTGGGAGTGGATATCTATTCTTTATGGTAATCTTGTTCAAAGCATGGTAGTCGATGCACATTCTCTAAGAACCATCCTTCTTTGCACCATCACAATAGGAGAACCACATGGCGAGGTGTTTGGATGCATTACCCATTGGTCTAACAACTCTTGGAGTTATTTCTTTACCTCTGTACTCTCCAACAAGGATTGCCTATACAACCCGATATTTGGTAGAGGGGACTTTGGAAACAACTGATCTCATTTTCTACCTCTCTCTTTGGTGGTAACCCACTTGGAGTTTGGAACACTTCTTGAACAGACTAAATTATGATATCCAAATCCTTCATCCCTTTGTTAGAAATATCTGAAATTTCTACCCCACATTTCTTATCTTTCAATAAAAGTAAACAAAACTAATCAAGATTTTCTTGAATTAGTCTCTTTGCTTGGTTAGCAATTACCATAACAAGTTTTGACTTATACTGGTGTTCCCAGATGTTGTAACTGACTCCATTGTTGACCCATATGTATCGGTTCTCCCTTCTCATTAATATAACATCCCTAATATACAAGTAAGGGATCCCGAAAACAACATCAAATGAATCAAGTTGGATTACAATAGATTCCAATACATCTATATATTGAGAATTTATCCCAAACTTGAACCTACATCTTCTTGTTACCTGAATTTGTATACCCTTCTTCACCCATCCCAAAGGATAAGGATGTGGATGCTCATAGGTTTCAAGACCAAACTTCTTTACAACCACACCAGAAATCAAATTAGATTGAGAACCAATATCAACAAAATCATTTACCTTAGTCCTCTTGATTTGGATTTTTATTTGAAATAGCTTACTCGTCTCTTCCTCTTACTCCTAGTTATCTATGTTGGTGGATGTGCATCCTAGCCTCTCATCTACATGAGAATCATCCTTTATCTGTACATCCCCATCTATCTTTACACCTGTCCTGGACTTCTTGGAGTCCTTGGTTTGGTTATTTGGATGCAACTTCCAACATGTAGTATCAGTATGACCATTGATATCACAATTCTTGCAAATATTCTTAGGATCTTTACAAGTATTCAAAGTGGTAGGGGTATTTTACCTTTCCATTTACCTTTGTTACTTGTTGTTACTTGCTCTTTCTTTTTTTGATTTGTTGATTGCTTTTTCCTTTACTCTTCTTCTCCTTAGTTTTTTTCATCATCTATGTAGTACACTTGCACACATGCTTCATTGAGATCATTGGGCTTCATGAATATGACCTTCATTTGAAGGTGAGTGTGAAGTCTTCCCAAATACTTGGTCATAATATCCTCATCCTCTAAGTCCATATTGGGCAACATCGCTTGTCTTCTAAGCTTTGTAGTTTAGTCTTGCACAATTTAACCACTACTTTGTCTAAAATATTGCAATTTAATCATCTGGCCACTCTTAGTGCCAATAGGATAAAAATTTATCCTTAACGATTCTTTAAAACCCTCCCAAGTACTTACAATAGGATGATTCTTATTTTCACAAGTGGCTAGATGGGTTTCCCACCAAAGCATAACATGTCCTTCCATTTTGAGACGTGCAAAAAATATCCTTTGTGCCTCTGTGACATTATGCACAATAAAATAAACTTCCAATTACTTTAACCATTTATCTATAAACTCTGCATCTACTTGTCCTTCAAATATTTTAATCTCAACCTCAGTTTCAACTTTAAAAGGAGCATGATCAGATTTTACCTTCTCTCTTTCAACGGGAGTTTCCTCTTCATGCTCTTCCACATCTTTTTCCTCATCGTGGATCTTTCCTATGCCAAACTTATCGCCAAAGCTCGAACCACTTATTCCATGGAATCTTACTTAACCATTGTTGTCTTTTGTCGATACGAGACTTCTCGTTGGTGTTAAAACAACCTATCCATAGTGCTTTTCAGCATCTCAATTCTATGGACCAAGTTCTCTTCTTCCATTTGATCTCTAATCCTCTGTCTCCACTTCTTCGTAGATATCTTCAGATCATAAGGTAACAATTCTTCACCTTTAGACCTTGTCACTGTCATACAAATTACACAAGAATGAATACTATAGTTCCTTGGATAATATAGTTAGGTCTGATACCAAAATGATCTGTAAACCTCTATTTTAGAAATTTACGATACCACAAAATTAAGTAGTCCTACTTCCAAATTTCTTGAAAATGACAATTATTAATGCTAGTGAATGAAATATAAACTTAGAACTATTTTTCAATAATGAAAAGATAAACAATTCAACACACAACACAATATTTTATCTTGAAACCCCCAATTTGAGGGAAAACCAGTCGGAAGGGATTTTTATTTTTTCCCAATATTATATTGGCCAATTCAAAGAAAATACAAATTACAAGAAGTTGAAGGAAGGCAAACAATGTCACTTCCACCCTTCTCTACTTGCTTGCTCTATTCTCACACCTTGCTTCTATAAAACAATTCTAGCTTCAATGGTTTCTTGCTCACTTCTCTCCATTCAAACTTCAATGATCAATTCCACATGTTACTCTTGCTTAAATATCTTGCTCCCCATGTCCTCCCATGTACTAGAGAATGGGAAGATTCATCTAAGGAAGAGACATGACTCAAACGTTTGAAATTCGTGACCGTTCATGGATTTATTTTTTTGTTTTCAACTGCACGTCGCCTACACAACTGTCGCCCTACATAGGGCGGCGGTTCTGTAACTTAATAATATGTTCTCCTTTATGATTAATTTTCCTTCTAATTCTAGTTTTTCTGATGAAGTGATGTTTCTTTAGATCCCTATGGATCATTTTCACTATTCCTTCTCTCTTATATTGTTGTGTTCACTTATTTCTTACACTATTTGACTCTCACCGGCATGGTTTATTGCATAGTTCAATAATCAATGTCACCAACTATAATTCTAAAATCAATTATAACTTTATACATTCACACACACACACACACACACACACACACACACACACACACACACACACACACACACACACACACACACACACACACACACACACACACACACACACACACACACACACACACACACACACACACACACTTACACTTTTCAACAAATTTGTTTGATCTCTTGTTCTCCAAACAAAATTATTTGAAAATAAAAATATTACAACAAGAAAATTAATTGAGTAACAAAGTGCATCCTAAATTGACCAATTGACCAAATTATGTATCAATGTTATTTAATGTTTAATCGTAAAATATTTGTAAAAATTAGTATTATTGTCTTACAACTTGTAGATAATTTATATTGAAATGTGTAAGAATGTTTATTATTATTTATAAGAATACAACATTTGAACATAATTAGAAAGGCCCTATTTGAACATTCAACCAATAATATTTTTGGTTGAATTTTGTCAATAAATTTTGAATTAACATGTAGTTGAAATCTTAAACATGACTTAGAGTAGTACTAGAAAAACTTCTAATCACAAGGGAAAGGTTGCGATTTAGTGGCAGGAAGCGTTTAATGTTGTTAGCTTGGGTTTATGTCTTATAAATACAGGCTCCCACAAATATTTCATACATTATTTATGAGATGGTATATTAGTTCTATACATGTAATAACATACGCAAATGTTCAAATTTTTGTTTTCTCCGAACTCTAAGACTAATTTAATAAGAATTGTTTACTTAATTTCCTCATTGCCTCTATTAATGTTTCCATTGTAACTTAGGTTACGATTACTAGTAACATACTCCTCAATCGTCAACTTTCCTTTGTCTTTATCATTATATTGTTTGTTCAAGAAAAATAACAAAAGTTGATAGAAGAAACACACCACCTATCCACTTCGGGCCAAGATCTAAGATTGATTTTAATGTTAGAATATTAATACCTCTCAAACTATTAATATGTCATGTATTGATATATATTTTTATTAAAAATAATTAACTTGATTATTGACTAATTCATTTACAAAAATAGATACACCATGTACAAGGTTTGATTTCCACGGAGATTTGTTTTATTTTTTATATTTCAGTTTTACTGAAGATTAATTGTGAGTTGTTAATAATAGTTTAATGTTTATGATACTTTTTATCGGTTTTGTGATAGTAACTATGATATAAATTGAATTATGTTATTGTAAATAGTTATTTTTATTTCATCCTCTTTTCATGTTCACATTTTTGTGATTGTTGGCTTCTCTTACTCTTACTTTTGGTATATGTGTTTTGGTAAATCCATGCTCTTTACATAGATTTTTATTTTACTTTGTCATTATCTTTTTTATGGATCATAATCCATCTCATTCTTCCAGTTTCAATCTTGTTGTCATTTGAATTTGCACCATTTGCTGAAGCTCGGCTCAACACCTTAGTGATGTTAGGGATAGGTGTTTATGTTGAATTGAATTATTATTGAGTGTATGCTCTTTCTCCAAATATGGGGTAAAACCCACATTCGGTATCAGAGCAGGTCATCCAGGCCTCTCTGAGCATTGTTTGACCTTCCATTCATTGTTTTGATCCACAGACAACAAAATGGAAAATGCTATGTAGACCATGAGCAAATGTCATTGCTTTGTTGTTCACCCCTACTTGCATATTGTCAAAAAAATTGCAGAGCGGACCTCTTGTGATTTTGGTGACATTCACCATTCACCATTCACCATTCACCATTCACCATTCACCATTCACCTACATCTCCCACTCTACTTCCATACTGTCCACTCTATCCGTTGTTTTCACACCACACAATTCTGTCCATTGTTTGCATTCATTATTTAAAAATAAATTAACAAAAAGATTAGTTTCTGGTTTTATTTTGTTAGTTTTTTTGGAGAAAATCTATGCATGGAAAAGAAGAAGAACTAATGAAGAAAATTTATGTTCCTGTGCAAATCCTTATTTGTAGTTTAACTAAATCAAATTAAAGATATGATTTAATCGATTTTGAAAGATTTGTGCATTGCAGACTTCAGTTTTGCGGTTACTTTGAAGTTTTTTTTGAATTGGAAGCCAACTATTTTGCTCTTTGAGCTCTATTTGCACGAGTTGTCTGTGATCTTCTTTCTATAAACACTGAGACTCCTACATCTCCACAAATAAGATCTTGGCACTATTTGCATCTTCCGTATTTGGGACGATTTTATTTCTCTTTACTCTCTTTTGTTCAGATTTGAATTTGTCACCTAATCTACACAGCGGGTCGGGATGCTCTTCTTATTCTTGGTGGAGGGACAACCACGACCCTTGGCCCTTTCAACTCAGCGCTTATCCATTGAATTTAATTTCTCAACTCGTATGGTATCCTGGTTCGGCTTCCTTTTTTTTCTTCTCCATTGGCTAACTCGGTGATCCCTACAATGTATCCGGAGACACAACTCTCTATAGACCCTACAGTAAGATCTCTCACTGCAAACCCCACTTTAGCGGTTCTCTAGCTTTATCAAGAAGATCTTGCACTCCTGATCTTTAATTCCTTGGTATCGAGTTTATATAACGTCTCAAATTCACTTTGCATCGACTGTATTTTCTACGATGGCATAGGCGTTTAAATGGAAATAAATTCTGCCTTGTTGGATCGACAGTAGCACTTTGGATCTACAAACACGGAGTTTTTAATGTTGTGGTCTCCTTGACTGACCACCTCTCTCAACAAAATATATTTCTTCATTTGATCAACTACCTTTCTCCCTTATCACGGTGGATGAAAAACTCTTCGAGTGTGGCATCAAAACATTGTAAGGATAGACCCTGTCAATGCGGGACTACTCGCGGCATCACCACAAAGCTCAATAGTGGTGGTACTAGATCCGAAATTCATAAGCAAAAATTGTAACACGCATTCATATTTTTGCTTTAAATAATGATTTTACTTTCTCATATTTTCAATTAAATTTACGAGGTTGCGAGCACTATGAAAAGCAGAGAATTAACTAGGAAAAATGAACAAGAGTTCAATACCATGTGTGATAACGGAGTTCACCCAATCAGGGCTATGTCTTCGGGTCCAATTCATGGGACCAATCTATTAAAATCATGTAAAATTACACTTACAATGAGTGTTTCACGATTTAGATCTTCTCACTAGGTTCCTCTTACAAAATTAGGCCTAGTCTCTTTTGGCACTTTCGGCCTATTCTCCTCCCAGCTCAATAAGCCTCCTTGAGGAAAACATTGTCATTGCCCCGCCCTGACCAGAAGGTCTGCCTCTTGACCTCAAGGTGCTCTTCATTTACAACGAGCTCCCCTTTATAGCCATATTGAGCTCTTGGCTCATTGGTGGGGCATGTATGTTTTTACATTGGTGGTGGGGGCATATATGTATGTATGTATGTATTTTATTAATGCCTTTGCTTTTGCTAATGCAGCTATATGTTGCTTCCTCATATTGACTGCTTCATAGACACGTGTGTCTTCGTATTGGCAGTGAGGGGACTGGTTTTTGTTTGGACTGCTGTCCATATCTTCTACGTGGCCTTTGTGGTTTGGTGGGAAGGCTATTACTTTGTCCCAAATGTGTGGGAATACATGGTGGAGGTGCCTTTATAATAGGCATGGACGAACAACTAAATCGTGGCTTAGGCCAGGTTTTCGTGTTTTTCGCACCGTGTATTTTAAAAGGCTCGCTATGCCATGTGATTTGGTTGATATCGGTCGTCATGTTATATTCCCACCGAGTTGTGGGCCGAGCTGTGGAATGTGGAAACCTTCCACGAGTTGGCATTGTTTGATTGTTATGGCATGGGTTGTATTGCCACGTATAATGTGGCTCGTGCAATGTTGAATGGCCATGGGGTCGAGCTAACTGTGAACCTGTAGTCACGAAATCACACATTTACTATTACATTTATAACGTCGGGTATGTTAATTTATATATGGATCTTGCATGATAAAAGTATTCACTAGTGACCTATTTCTAGAGTTTTTGTGGTCAATGAGTCAGTCATCTTGGTTGTTTTTCTAGTTCAATCATCAGTTGTCTCTACAATTTTGGCCATGTCTTACAGTGTCTCAGATGTCGTAATCAGCTCAGTTGTCGTCTTTTAGTCTACATCCGGGTGCCTAGGGTTACACTGGGGCACCCCACTCCATGATTTTAGGTGTGTGTATCATCATAATTTGTGGTCTTAATTTCTTTATTCAAGGTTGGTCCTAACGGTCACCCCGTGTATTCCCCTAGGTCATAGTCAGCAGTTTCGGGTCACTAGTGTCAAAATTTGAGCAAGATATCCCTATATAAACAAAGCATACTCACTACATTAGGGCGGACATCACACACATCAAGGGCAACTATCTACTAAGGCAAGGGACTGCATTTGGGCTTCTTCTACATTTGCATCACATCTACATCACACAAACACAAGGAGAAAGGGTTGTATTCTTTCCATTTTATCCATTATTTTCCATTTTACATCTAGATGTTGCCCCTTATTACCATGTCATTGGTGCTAGGGCATCCTAGGTACAATATTACACACACACACACACAGAACTACATCAGGATCCATAATGTAGTGCAACGCTAAGAAATAAGTCCACTAGTTTAGTGGATGAGGACACTCCGACCCCACTAACCTTTTTTTGTTGGTCATTATTTAGCTCATCCGGTGAATCTAGCGTGATAGATAGACAGTGTTTTAGATCTCCTTGTGACACTTCCAAACACAGATCCTGAGTATTTGCATAGTTCCCAAAATCCAAACCAGGGCACCCCGGGGTGCCCCAATACACTCCCATGCACCTCAGTGCAGACATACATTCAGCCTCTACCCCTCATGGAGTCATTCGGTCATAGCCTGCCCAATCTGCATACTAGTCTGCTACAGTCCAATACACAATAAGGTAAGTTATTTACAAGTTAGTAACATATCCCTCTCATTTTTATTATTTTAATCAACACAAATACAAAAGTAAAATATTTATTTCTATCACTCTGATTATAACACTTAGTTTCTATTTAGATTAGCTCATAAAATAGCCAAAAACACTATGTTTAGTTAATCATTTTTGGTGAATCTGTCATTTCGAACATTGTTGCTTTTTGATTATTTTTCATTAACATAGATTTTATTTTATTATCATGTCACATTTTAGTGTCAACCCTATTTATGATGAGGCAACCATCACTGAGCTTACACCTTTATATAGTACTCCAATGACCTTACCCGCTGTCACTCAACAACTCCTCCTAGAAGGCCAAAAACATGTGCCCACCAATCCTGCCAACTCTCCTATCGGAATATGCCTTGTTGATGACCCTGTTACTTTTACTCATTGTATGCTATGTCATCCGGTGGCTTGTGATCCTTCTTATTCTTCTTCTGATATTCCACTTGATGTTTTAGATCCTTCTATCATTGATTATCTGTTAGGCATTGATTCCCAATCTAGTTTGCCTTCTACCTCTCCTTCGGCCACTCCTATCGCTACTCCCATGTCTCCTATTGCTTCTCATTGTGTTTCCCCAACATCCCATTCTAGTTCATCAACACATTCTTATTACCTTGATGATCCTCTTGGTAGTAGCGTTTTAGATAACATTGACCATATCACTCCATCTCTTGTTCCTAAGGAGTCTCCTTCTTTCTACACTACTGAAAGTGCTTCACCTCTTCCATCTTCTTCTTTTGTGATTGCTCATATCGTTATACACGAGTCTCCACCTTCTATTGTTTCTTCTCATTCTACTACTATTTTATCTGCAATTACTTCTTCCACTTCACCCACACCACATGTTACTTCTAGTAAAAATTCCCCTTCATCATCTCATATGGCTCCTTTGACTCACGATCCGCACGTATATTTAGCTTTAGAGCCTACTATCTCACCTCTTGATATACCTATGATCACACACAATGGCAAGCTCCAACCTCTTAATACATTGTTGCCATCTTCTTCTATTCCATCATAGGACATCCTATCCCTCATGCATGCCGTAGGAAAACTTCAGTCTCAGGTTCACTCTCTCACCTTAGAAAGTAGGGCTTACTATGTGTCTATAGATAACAATTCCTTGCATGGTAATCTTGTTCCCATACAAATTCATAACTTAGCCTTTCCTAAGGATTTCACCATGCCCACATTTACTTGCTTCGACAATACCAATGACCCTCATGCTCATATTGCACATTATTGCACTCTTATGGCCTCTCATTCCAATGATTGACTATTACTTAAGGCCTTTCGGTTTAGTCTAGTTGATGATGCACTTAAATGGTATACCCATCTTCCTTTTGGTTCTATTATCACTTTCTATGACATGGAGGATGCCTTCCTTCGTAGGTTTATTATCAATGTTGTTCCTAGGGTCACATATGATCACATTCCCACTCTCCATCGGGCTCTTATGAACCTATTCAAGATTACATCTTACACTTTAATGCATGCATACATCAACTTGTCTTTCACCCTATTGACTTTGAAAAGTAGTTCCTCTTCTGTCGTGGTCTTATTTGTCCTCTCAAGCAATGCTTACAATATGATACTTGTGAGTCCTTTATCATTTTGTGTTACAAGGTTATTGATCTAGAACATGACCTTCTTGCTTCTTCTCTTATAGAGCCTTCCCATGTTTCTTTGATTACTTGGCCCTCTGCTCTTCCATCTACACCTCCATTTCTACATCCTCAAAGAACCTCCACCATTTTCTAAAACTCAAACAAACCATGCTACTCCTACTCCACCTCCTAGAAAAATCCAAAGCTACCCCTATCTCAACCCAAAGTGTAATGACAACAACCTAAGTCTCCTCCTCCATCTCCTACACATGTCTCTCCACCTCTGCGGCCACTTACCACTACTAGTGCTTCACCTCAGTACCGTGAACCTATGTGTTTTCCACCTAATGCTCGACCTCATGATGTCTTACATATATTACTTACTAAATGATTAATTCGACTTCCTTCCAATCAACACCACCCTCCACACCATTTACAACGAAAACATGATCAATATTACTCTAATTACCATTGTATTAGTGGCCATCATGACAAAGATTTCCTTGCTTTACGTGAGAGGTTGCAACATTTATAGGACACTGATGTCATATCTTTTGCCTCTCGTGAGTGATCCTTATCTCCTTCACAATGACATTATAGACATACACCCCCTAGGTATCCTACACATGGTACTCGGTTGTTCATCAATTACCATTGTTGTATGATCGCTATCCACTACCTCCATTACTTCCACCTCTATATTAATTACATCCACCTCACTCGCACTATCCATCACATGCATCCCATGGATTTCCACCAGTATCTGCATATCCCATGGGCACTCCATATGAGAGAAACTTTGGTCCATACACTTGATGAGTGCATTATATGGATCATTTATATCATTCCTCCGATCAGTAAATTGCCACTTAGATATGATTTGCTAATGCATGGGGATGCTTTGTATAGTTATATCATAGTGAGTTTGATGCATTTTCCTTGCTTTTGTTCATAAAAACTGATTACCATATAAACTTCCTACTAACTGTCTTTGTGAGGAAAATGTGATGATGTGTGCGGGAAATGATGAACGTTTGTTGCTGATGTAATTATGAAGTCCGAGTTTGGAGCTGGAATACGGGAGCAGAAGACTTTTTCCACCAGTCGACCTATCAGTATGGGACTTGTTTCTAACTGTCCCATAGGAATTTATGAGTTTTAGTTAATATTGATTAGTGGAAGATGTTAGTGCTGCCTATTATGGTGAATTTTGTAACCGTTTGTGTCTATATTAAGACACCTTCTTAAGAACATGGTTAGCTATTATTTTTGGAGATACTTTGCAATATATCGTCTATGGTATTCAGAAATTTCAACTTCATATGTTGTCTACGATATGGAACTTATTTAAATTAATAGAAGTAAACGTCATTTTGGAGATCTAAAGCTACTTGGTAATTCCTCTGTCCCAAGGGAGAGCAAGGGCCCACTCGACCGAGGAGACAAGAGGTTGTTTTATGTTCACATATGTATATGGTTTTCTGATAAGTCTTACTGTAATCCTTGTTTTAGTATATTTCATGCAATATTTGGTTGAATGCATTTGTTTTCCTTACCAACACTTTTATTTGGAATATGTGTTTTCTTTTATGCAAAGTCTAATTAACATGCAATCTTACTTTTACTAGTTCTAGCTTCAATTGTGCAGTTGCAATTCCATTTATTTGAGTACTGTGTGTGTATTTCAATTTCAATTATAAGTGCAGCTTTTAAACTTCCTTTCATTGTAGTAGATGAATTCTGTAGATTTACATTAGGTTTTCGTAGATTAGTAACCAACTTCAAAGATCTCACAACACCCCCAACAGAAATCCCAACAAGAACTAGTTACATAAAGCTCCATTGCATACAACCTAGGACACAACCCTTGTTTATAATGACACTAACAAGATATCATGTTAGTTAAGTGATTGGATAACACAATGACCCATCATTTTTGGTGCCTTCAACGGGGACACCATAAGCACACTATGTTGTTTCTTTCACTTCACATGCTATGAGTGTTAATGGAGTTCATATATGCAACCAGTAGATGTCTTGGGCCTTGTTTCAATAACCACATTTGATGCATATGCCATGGGATGATCAAGGGATATTTACAACACACAACATTCAACAAATCTCTCTAGACATTTTACACGTAGAAAACACTGTGAGTGACACTTGCCTCCAATACAACACCTAGAATCATTTCGAGCATTTTATATCCTCCGACCAACACTCAGAAATGGGGGACCATGGGAATAATGGAGACTACCCTTGGGTCGGACCTTTACTTACCCCATTGTCTTGGATGAGGATGAGGATGTGCCCATGAAAAATATCTCACCATCCATCCTCCCTATCTTTCGAGGCATGTCTATGGAAGACCCTGATCAGTTCTTGTTTGAATTCAAAGTTCTATGCCAGACATATGACTATAGAATGGACAATCAAAAACTCAAACTTTTTCCTTCCACTCTCAAAGACTCTGCTATGAGATGGTTCATGGGGTTGCCCTCTAACTCCATTAATTCTTGGGAAGCCATGGAGACAACCTTTTTGGATAAATATCAAGATTGCTTGCAGGGAAAGGGATAGGAAAGAAGAGTTCTTCCAGATACGGAAAAAGAAGATGAAAATCTAGAGGATTATCTGATAGATTTCTCTTTCTCCACCGACGAAGTGGTTATGAGTTACATGTAGACATTACTAAAACAATTTTTCTTAAAGGACTTGACAAGGAAACCAAGGATTCCCTCCATCTCATGGGAGGAGGAGATGTGCATAAACTTACCATGGAACAAATCACTGAGCTATGTAGAAGTTACTCCAGAACACGAGGGGGTATAAGAAAAAAATACATCCAAACTTACTCTGGGTACCTCTGAACTTCTGGAGGAAATGGATAACATGAAAACAAACATTTTTGTAGTTAACATCAACCATAGATGGACTCAAGGCCAAAACTAGTCCTGCCAAAGAACCTTTGGACATATATTTCCCTAAGTGTAGGAAGAGACACCCCCTGAGAGAATGTCCTTTGGATGTCACAGACATGTGTTTAATCTGTGAAGTGGCTAACCACAACACTAAGCATTACACCTTCTTACCACAGTTGAAAGGAGGCTTGAATGTTGTCTCTCAAGCTGACGTAAAGTTAAACTTTGTTCAAAGGCCAAATAATCAGGCTGGATTTCCACCTCAACCTGCTCAGAACCCCTGGAGGATGTCATGGCCTAATCAGGCCCCTCAACCTACTTGGGGACAACCTGAGTGGACAACATCAAATTGGATGACTTATCCACATCCACCACCTTGGATGAATCCCTACACTCAGCCAGGTTGGACACCACCAACCCCAACAAGTCCATGACACAACCAATAGTGGGGTCCTCAATAGAATCCTAACCAAAACCAGCCATGGACACCACCACAAAACATTAATCAACAACGAGAGATTCCAACAACCACAACAAGCTTTAATGGCCCCACCACAAACCTACCAACAACACGGACAAGCAACACAAACACAACTTCCATCCCAACTGGTAGAAAATCCTAAAAATCAGCAGACAACTTCAATTGATGAAGCGGACCAAGTAACACAATGCAAGTTAATACTATTGGTAATTTGTGATTGAGGTCTGAAAAACATTGAATCCTCCTATTGTTATCATAGAAATGCCTATAGACACTGATAAAGAAGAGACACTTGAGGACAATACATGACCTGCACCTTCTCCACAGACACAAAACACTCAGAATAGTCAAGAACTTAACCAGAATACCCATAAAGCTCCTTTCCCTGAGTGGTTACAGAAACTCAAACTGCAGATGAAACAATGCTAGTAAAAGAATTGAAAAAGTTCACATTGAGGTCCCACTTTTGTGAGAAATAAGGGACATTCCTAAATTAAACCAAACCATTAGAAATGAGTGTATAAAAACACCAGGGAGGAAAAAGAAATACCCAAAAACTATTAGGGAAGGAAATTTGGCTGATTTAGTAGTTGACAACCTTATTTCACCAAAATATGGGGATCCCGAGAGTCCATTTATTACTATTTGTATAAACAATCAGTCAATATCTAATGTTTTGGTGGATCTTGGTGTTGTCATTAATGTCATAACAACAGAAATGTTTAATCTGATGTCCTTAATATGACTACAACCTACCAATATTGTTCTTCAACTAACAGATCAATCCATTATTGTACCAGATGGTGTGATCAGGATATAATGGTCACCATTGAATCCTGGGAGTATCATGTAGATTTTATGGTCTTACAACCTAAAGCTCGAAATTGGGATATCCAGTTATCTTGGGAAGACCTTGGTTAGCCATTGTTGCTGCATATATTGACTGTAGGTTAGGCAAAATGACCATTCTAAATGGGCAGAAATCCAAACATATTTCATTATACCCTCCTGCCCAGCCTTATGTGAATGCTTGTGACCATGTATGGGTAGATTCTTTGGATACTAACTCTCTGAGTTCTTCTTATTTGGCCACCATTACAGTGCAAAACCATATGGCAGAAGTTGTTGAGTCACATACACTAGTTGATGCAGAGGGCTCTGTGACTACGGAAATCAACACTCTGGCTACAGAAATTAGAACTTTGGCATTAGACCCATTTTCTCTAGACATGTCTGATGTTATTTCCTTGGTAAGTAATACTTCTGATGAGTCTTGTAAAGAAATCTATGCTTATAATTTGGAATATTCAGTCCCTGATTTCTATTGTCCTTTGACCAAGATTTTGTCTCTTGACAATATACCCATTCTGCACATGCTTCAACCCCATGTTTTCCCATTGAATTCCTTAATCACCAATGCAGAGCTTGCTCTTTTGAATGATACCAAGTAGGTGCCTGTCGGCATAGGAAAAGAGCTGACCATTGGTAATGATTTAGAGGCCAATCAAGAAGCCAAGGTTCTCGAAGTTTTGAAGAAACATTCCCACACTTTTTCCTAGGATTACACTGATATGAAGGGAATTCATCCTAACATTTGTACTCACCATATCTACACTGAGGACATCAAACCTATAAGGCAGCCACAACGGAGAATTAACCCAACGCTCAGAGACATAGTCAAAGGCGAGATAGAAAAATTGCTAAAGGTAGGATTCATCTACCCTATATCTGATAGTCAGTGGGTCTCCCCATTAGTTATAGTTCCCAAGAAAAATGGTAAATGGAGAATATGTGTTGACTACAAGGAACTTAACAAAGCCACCAAGAAAGATTATTTTCCCCTGCCTTTTATTGACTAGGTTCTAGACAATCTTCTTGTAAGAAATATTTTTCTTTCTTGGATGGGTTTAGTGGGTATAACCAAATTAGTATTTCCCCTACTGATCAAGATAAAACTACCTTTACTTTCCCCTAGGGTACATTTTCTTATTGAGTCTTACCTTTTGAATTTGTAATGCACCCACTACGTTTTAGAGAGTAGTCTTGGCCATCTTTGCAGATCTTACTAACGACTGTGTTGAAGTTTACATGGATGACTTCACTGTCCACGGATCCACTTTTGACGAATCTCTGAATAACCTTGAGAAAGTATTGAGAAGATGTGAGCAACACCAATTATCTCTGAGTCATGAAAAATGTCTGATGATGGTCGATTAGGGAATTTTCTTAGGTCACCACGTTTCACCAAAGGTATACAGGTTGACCCCAAAAAGATATCAGTCATCACTCAATTACCTACACCAACTAATCAGACTAACATCAAAAGTTTCCTTGGTCATGTAGGGTATTATCGGTGGTTCATAAAATATTTTAGTAAAATTGCTGCACCTATGTTCTCATTGCTAACAAAATATTGCGTTTTTGAATGGTCCCCTCAGTGCCAGCAGGAATTTGATTCTATCAAAGAGAAGCTGACCACTACCCCAGTCTTATGAGGCCCTGATTGGGGGAAACCTTTCCATATCCACACTGATGCCTCTAATACAACCATGGGTTCTGTCCTTGGGAAAAAATGTAGAAGATCACATGTATGCCATTTACTTTATCAGCAAGAACCTGAATCCTACGGAAAGAAATTACACTACTACGGAAAAGGAATTCTTGGTTGTTGTATACTCCTTGAATAAATTTCATCATTACATCACTGGGTATAAAATATTTGTTTATACTGACCACTCTGCCATTCAATATTTGATGAATAAACTAGTGGTTGGAGGTAGGATTATTCGATGGTTACTCTTGTTACAGGAATTCAATCTTACCATTATTGATAAGCCAGGAAAATATAATGTTGTTGCTGATTTCCTTTCAAGATTGAATGTTTCAGGTAATGATGAAGTAGTCCAAGATCAATTTCTTGATGAACATTTGTTTGCTATATCAACTAAGACTCTATGGTTCGCCGATCTTGCAAATTATTTAACAGGAAGTTTCCTACCTATTTCACTCATAAGGAGAAAAAAGACTGGTTAAAAATAGTGCAACGTATAAATGGTGTAATGGAATTTTATTCAAATGTTGTCCTGATATGGTTCTTCACAGGTGCATTCGAGAAGATGAAGTACATGACATATTGCGAGCTTGTCATGATGAGCCAAGAGGCGGACATTATAAATTCACAAAGTCCTTGGAGTAGGGTACTATTGGCCTTCCCTCCATAGGACTATCAAAAAGTATGTATGGCAGTGTGATGCATGCCAACGAATGGGGAAGCCCACACTTTCAATGGAAATGCCTCTTAATCCTCAACTGGTCTTAGGACCATTTGAGAAATGGGGAATTGATTTCGTTGGACCTTTTGATCCCCCATATTTTGGGAAGGAATACCTCTTGGTATGCATGGACTACATCACTAAATGGGTTGAAGTTCAAGCATTGGCATCTACCAATGAGGATGTTGTTGCTGATTTTCTATACAATCGGATATTGCTACGATTTGGTGCACCCAGGGCCATTGTATCTAATCAAGGTCCTCAATTTGTTTCAAACATGATTGAGGATTTTTTGGAAATCTACCAAATTAAGCACCATGAAAATCGTCACCCTATCACCCCCAATCCAATGGGCAGGTGGAAGTAACCAATTGAGAACTTGAGAATATTTTGACTAAAGTGGTCAGTGTTGACAGAAAGAATTGGGTACCAAAACTTCCCGAGGTAGTCTGGGCCTATAACACGACCTGGAAAACCACTATTGGTTTTCCCCCTATGAGTTGGTATTTGGGAAGAAGCCACTGTTACCTGTTGAGTTTGAATTGTGCACCTAGAGAACAACACTAGAAGTTGGAATCGATTTGGATGAAGCACAACACAAATGAGTGATGCAGCTGAATGAATTGCGGATGGAGGCACAACAACAGATGGAAATTCTTCAATATTAGAGGAAGACTTGACACAATGCTCATATCAAATCCAAGACATTTCATGAAGGGGATTGGGTCTTACTCTTTGATTCTAGATATCAACAGTTTAAATGTAATTTACGGACACGCTGGTTGGGCCCCTATCCGATCGACAAAGTGTTTGATGATGGCTTTGTGCGGCTATTACAAATCGATGACGATAGATAGACTCTTCTTGTGAATGGACACAGACTCAAGATTTACCAATGACCTCTTGACAAGAAAAATTTCACCAGTGACATTATGTTGAGTGAGGACATGCATGTTGAGGTGGCTCTTCACCCCTCAAGCCTAGAGTAATTATTGCTTGTTAATTTCAATAAAGGAGGATGGTCATGACTTCGATCTTCTTCCCTTAGTTAGTTGTTTTGTTTTCAATAAATGCAGAAATCTTCATTATTTAGAAGCCACTAATCACATTTAATCTCAAACTGCATGATGTGGGAATCTACAAATATCGAGACGCTGAACTTGGCATGGGTAAGTGCATCCTAACTCACTACAAATATTTCCTTATAAAGCAATCCCCCATGCATGCACTTGTCATAATTACATCCATCATGCAATGTTCAATATATTTATTGTGGATATCCTTCCAAATCCTGCTATGGTATGATGGCATAAGGGTGTAATGAGTCATGATTTTTGCACACATCATATGCATCACATTCTACGAAGAAGGACATGTGTCAATTTGGTTTCAAACGATGGGATGTGCACTATCTTGCATATCATAAACTCTCATGGATGGCTGGTCTTGTCCACCTTTTTACGCCACCAAATTTACTCTGATTTTACGTAATTCAAGGATTCAGGTGTAATTAAAATTAATAGTTCCAAGTCACTTCCTAATGTTGCTTCATGAGTATTGAGAATATCATTCTACCTGCCATCACACAGTGAATTTGAGCACATCTTGTTCTTATTTCTCTACTATTTGGATTCATTCGCCTTCAACATGGGACAAAAGAAGAAATCTGAGCCTGATTCTCCGGACCCATTACTCAGGAACGTTGTGCTTTCACGGTGTTTTTTTGATTCAGGTTGGCTTGACTTCATCTAAAAATTCAAAGGTTTTGATGAGGGTGTCATGGAGGAGTTCTTGGAAAATTTTGAAGCTACCTGTTCACGTGTTGGAGGGAAACGAGTTGAGATTACCAGCTAGGTAGTTTTTGAACTATCCGGCTTGCCGGATTTTGGTTTGAAAGTAATGACGAATGCTCCCCTCAAAGACTTGCTTGCTCTGTTTCATGAGGAGGGTGAGGCATTCCTCAAGGTTATCCTTACCCCCCAGGGTGTTCAGAAAGGTGTTAAGTGGATAGCCTGCCCAACATTTGGAGAGAGATGGCCAAATGGGTTAACAGTATTTTATATGTGACAAACCCCCTCTTTGGGTGGTGATGCACTCAAGATTCTTATTCATTTGAAGAAAGGATGCATCAACCCATCCCTCAGGGTAAATTTACCTAAATACTTGGCAGACACCGTTATCAAAGTTGGCCAAAAATACAAGTTTGGAGGAGGCAAAGCGGTGTTGAAACACCCAGGGATAATTCATTTATTGTGCTCACATCAAGTATTTTTTAAGCCAAAGCGAGAGGCTCAAAAGGATTACTTGGGGGGAGGGTTCTAAGCCAAAACAGTTAAAATCAGGGCCATCTTCCACACCTTAGTCCATTCGCACACCAGCCTCTCACCTTGCACGCAAGAAAAAGGAGGAACTTGGCACTCCGGAGCATGTGGAAAAATCAGGTGCTCAAGTAAGTCCATATTCGACAAGTTCCAGTTCTAGAGGTAGGAATACCTCTACTCCATCTTCTTCTATGTTCCCTTGACCACATTGTCTTATACATTGCATAAAATTGGAAGCTCCAGTCGAGGGATTCGATGTTTTCACCCCTCTCGTGGGAAGTAGTGAATGAGGTAAAAAATGAGACTGTCCCCACTGACAAATCACTAGACAACATATTCAGTGCCACTCATCCTTTCCCCAGTATTCAGCCATGCCTACATCTTCAGAAGTTCACTCCGCAGCTCTAGAAAGTACTTCAGATGCACAAGCCCGAATCCCGTTCCAAGACTTGTTGCAGAATGGACATTAATCATCTTAGGTCATGTCAAGCTACCAATCCTCACAATTATCTGGAAGAAATCACACTCCTTAAGGCCCAATTGAAAGGTATGGAGGAAACAAACTTGTCTTTACAAACTGAATTTACCCAATGCATAGTGGAGAAAGTTAGAGAAATAACTGCTTTACAAATTGAAGTTAGTAGCTTAAAGCAACATAAGGATAAAGGTCTTAGCATTTTGAATGATTTCCACCAAATATCTCTTTAGAATGCAAAATTAAAAAGGAAAATAAGAAATTAAAAGGGGAGATGGAAATTATCCAAGATGAAAAACAAAAATTGATCTCTCTTTTGGACTCTGTCTGATCCTTTGGCTTTTAAGCTCTTATCCTGTAGGAAACCCTCCTCAGTTTACAACATGTTTATTCGGATCGAGTTTATTCTTGGCAGTTGTTTCAGTTGTGTTGTTAGGTACCTTACGAAGCTCCTGATGGCAATATTTTCTTATTTGTTTACAAGTCTAGTACACCTAAAATTCAAAACTTGCTCTGTGAGTTTTACCTCCATAATATGTTAGTTACCAATGTCCCTAACTTTTAATTAACTTATTTGTGGGGGATTTTCAATTAAAATCCTTTCAGTCCTTGCTACAAAATCAGATCATATGGGGTGAGAAAATGGATATTTTCAATCACACGACTCAAACAATAGGTTTCTATATCTGTCCTACACATCATACTGATGTGGCTTTGCGAAAAAACTTTAGATCTCTCTACCAAGTAGGTATTGGAGAGAATACTTCAAAAATCCTACTGAAATGTGTAGAGGATTTTGAAACCTACAGTTAGCAACACTTTGGGGCAGCCAGAAAGCCTGTGACAGGAGATGGGACACTTTGAGCTTGCCATTGAAACACAGGGAGGTTATTTCCCCTCAAAACTTGAGTTGGAGTATGCATCGGGGTGATGCCCTCATTACAATTATAAGACAGTCATCAGAAAAAACTAGCAAGAAATACAATGATGAATGGGTAGGACTTCAGGTGCATCCACCCCTCCTCTTGAGTCCTACTACCACTTGGCAAAACAATGCTACACAATCAAATGAGAGTTTTACAGCTTGGGTCGAGGTCACTTCAAATACTCAGGGATGTAAAGGTATGAGGAAGCAATATGCTTGATCAATTCGAAGAGTATGACATGGCTCAACAACTTGGTCGTAGAGCAAGACGTAGATAGGTTGCATTGGGACATGCATAGGTAAAGGGGAAATGATGAGTGCATTATTTGGCTCATTTATATCATTCCTACGATTAGTAAATTTCAACTTAGATATGATTCGCTAATACATGCAAATGCTTTGTATAGTTATATCATAGTGATTTTGATGCATTTTCCTTGCTTTTGTTCATGAAAACTGATTACTGTATAAACTTCCTACTAATTGTCTTTGTGAGGAAAATGTGATTATGTGTGTAGGGAAATGATGAACATTTGTTGCTAATGTAATTAGGAAGTCGAGTTTGGAGCTAGAATACGGGAGAAGAAGAATTTTTCCACCAGTCGACCTATCAGTATGGGACTTGTTTCTAACTATCCCATAGGAATTTATGAGTTTTAGTTAATATTGATTAGTGGAAGATGTTAGTGCCACCTATTATGGAGAATTTTATAACCGTTTGTGTCTATATTAAGACACCTTCTTAAGAACATGGTTAACTATTATTTTTGGAGATACTTTGCAATATATCGTCATGGTATTCAGAACTTTCAACTTTATATGTTGTCTATGATATGGAACTTATTTAAATTAATAGAAGTAAACATCATTTTGGAGATCTAAAGCTGTTGGTAATTCCTCTATTGTCCCAAGGGAGAGCAAGGGCCCACTCGACCGAGGAGACAAGAGGTTGTTTTATGTTCACATATGCATATGGTTTTATGATAAGTCTTACTGTAATCCTTGTTTCAGTATATTTCATGCAATATTTGGTTAAATGTATTTGTTTTCCTTACCAACACTTTTATCTGGAATATGTGTTTTCTTTTATGCAAAGTCTAATTAACATGCGATCTTACTTTTACTAATTTCTAGCTTCAATTGTGGAGTTGCGATTCCGTCTCGTGTGTGTATTTCAATTTCAATTAGAAGTATAGCTTTTGGACTTCCTTTCATTGCAGTAGATGAATTCCATAGATTTACATCAGGTTTCCATAGATTAGTAATCGTTATCCCAAATTCGGCCCCCGACAAATTTGGTCAAGACAACTCCTGCACACAAGGAAATTATGAAGGAAATGACTCAAACCCATGAGGTCACATTCCGTGATGAAAAAAAAGTTACAGATGGGTTCATAAATGAAATAGTAGGGTTGGAAATGAAGGAGCAATGTCGGAGAGAACCTAAGAGGAAAAAGGGAAGACCAAACGAGCGTTAGATCGACGTGTGTCCCAGAGGAGTGGGGCGTCGGGGAAAAGTTGTTTCTTTTCCCCTTGCTTTATCACAAAAAGGGAAAAAGATAAATTGCAAAACCCGCAAGACATGATTTTTGTTCTAATCTGGTTGTCACGTGTCCCAAACCAAAGGGGGGCCCATTTTTCAAACTATTTTCCCTGTTCATTTATACAAACTTGATACAAACTTCGAAGGGGCATATCTTTCGAATTAGGGCTTGACATATTGTAGATCTAACACCATTGGAAAGATCTCACCTCACATATGACATGGAGGTGTGAGACTTTAATTTGAGAAGGTTAGGTAAAGGAAAATGGAGGAAACATCTTTGGGCCTTCAATGTAGAATCCATCTGTCACAATAACCAGATCGGATTCGATCTGTTTCCGCCATTTCCTCTTCTTTCAAGGTGCCGAATCAAGGGATCATGCAGTAAAGATGAATTTGGGGCATATTTTATCAGAAGCATTAACAACAGTGGTTGAACTTCAACCCAATTTTCCCACTTCCTCTCTCTTTCTTCTCTCCAATCAAATCTATAAATACAGGGGCAAGATTCGTTGTAAAGGGTTGTTCATTCTTCTTCCTTGTCCCCCTCTCTCTTTCTTATCTAGGGTCGAATGTGGAGTTTAAGCCTCCTCCCTTGGTTTTGTAATGAAATTTTATTGCCTCTTGCCCATTAATGGTGTACTGTGTGAACTCCTATAGCAATAAAATTTGTTTCGTGATGTGTTTTGTCCATCCTTTGCTCATTTTGTTGTCTCTTCTCGCCTCTCACCATTGCAGGGTATACTTGTGCATATCTCTGATGTCCATTATAGGTTTTGGGAGCTATGTTTAAGGGGTTTGAAATGGTGTTCTATGTGAACTTTATCCTTGGTCTAGTGATGCATCTATCCATTCTCTCCATTGCTCATCTCTCTCCATTTCAGTGCCGTTGAGTTTGTGATCGGCGGTTCCCTTTTCTCGGTGCTATCACCTTTATAGTGTAGGATTTCTTTATTTTCATGCTCTCTCTCTCTCCTTGGTCCCTTGGAATTGTTAGATTAGGAGTAGATAGTTGCATTTACTTCCTTAGAAGTAGTTTAGTGCTAGGATTAGGAAGAGGAACCAACCTTCTCTAGAGGATCATTCCCATTTGCATGTCCCACAGCTTGGGGAATGATCCAATGTTATGAAAATCACACCAAATGACCATGCTTTAGAAAAGTAGATCCATAACTCATTTGGGGGTGCTATGATTTCACAATAATATTTTTGGCACACCCAGTGGGACAGTAAGCACCTTACCACTTCACTTCATTAGGTTCGATATGCTCTTGGTGAAGATTTCAGCCTTTGGAGGCACTTTCAAGCACATCTGGTGACTGCATCTAGTCAAAAACCCATTCTCTGAGTTGCATACCTTTTCCATCCATTTTCACTCATTTCATCCATTTTCTTATTCCATCTCTTTCATTTTCTCCCATTCCATGAGGTTGTGCAATCATGACTTCATTCCCTTCATGGAACTCACACTTACAACAATGCAATCCACCTCCAATACATTTCCCAACTCCTCCAAATCAGCATTATGATCAGATCCAGGACCATTATGCTTACCCATATGAGTAGATTCAAAGTCAGTTTGGCCATGGAGCTTATCAAGAACAAGGGGGTGCATACAATGGTGACACAATATGTGAAGAATGTTGGTTTATTGGAGAAAATTCAAAAAATGGAGGCTGACATGGTTCAGTCAAGGGGCATAGCATGAATGAAGGCATTCAAGATTGGTTACAGGGCACCTTGTCCATGGGAAGGCCCTTTTCCAAGACATTACAACCCTCAAGAGAAGCTTGACTTCATGGTTGAAATGCTACCCCAACTTGCACAATGGACTGAGGAGATCGGGGCTTATGAGTTGGAGTCAAGACAACCTTGTCAATGGGTAAGTCCAACATCTCATAGCTTTTCTTTTTCTCTTTCTCAAGCGGCACCATCTCAACCCAAGCTCCAATTTCCAAGCTCCTCACTTGCTGCCCCAAGTGTTGATTTCATTTCTCCATCTCCTAGTCTTCCACCTCATCTCAATTCTTCTGTCATTTTCCCTTCTAAATAGTCATCCCCTCCAAACAAACAAGAAGTTGTGCCTCCCATCCCACCAAAAACAATTGCAAAGATGGTTAAACCAAAACCTACCACTCCTCTTGCTTTCCCAAGTCCATGTTAGGAAGAGAATCAAGAATCTAGTCAAGGAGAATAGCAAGAAGAGGAGCGCAACAGAAAAGAAATGACAGACAATCTAAAGAGTTGGGCTGCCAAATTTGGGTTTACAAAGATCCCTTTGATGGTCAAGCTAATAGAGGAGGTCAAGATTGAAGAACCAGTGGTGGATGAGGCTAAGTTTACAGTAGAAGAAGAGCAAGAACAAGAGGAGGAACAATCAGTCCCAAGACCCATTGAAGAGGAACAACTGGGAGAGATCGGATCAAGAGTTGAGGCCACTCAATGAAGAAGGCATCATTGAAGATTTTTTACTTTCATTTCAAGGGCTTGATTTGATTGATGAACCTGTTATCCAAAATGAGCCCCTACTTATTTTGGCTAACTTGCCTCCATTATTTCCTTCCTTGTACTTCAAATTCAATTTTTACACATTGCAAGCACTCAAAATATTCTAGAAATGGCTTCATCAGATAGTATTTTTCTTCCCCTTTCAGAGAAAGGTAAAGAAGTCCTTGTCACTCGTATTTTTTGAGTCATGGCTTGACGGAGTTTGGAGGGGAAATTTTCCCAAGGCGGACCCGTAGAGGTAAGGAAGAAAATTTTCCAAGGAAAATTAGTGGGTTGTCGAGAGGGGCGAGAGAAATTCGAACTTAGCCCTTTTGGCTAAAAATCACAAAGTCACAAGGCACCCCGTAGGCCCACGGAGGGGGAAGGAAGCGCACTAACAGTGCCAACGGGAAATTTTTTGGCACTTAGCCCTTTTGGGAAAAAAAATCAAAGGAAAAAATCGAGAAAGGTAAAGAACTCTAGTTGCACCTCTGCCGAATCGAAGGTACCACGTGTCCACATCGGCCAGTGGAGGCCTCAGAGTGGTGGGGGGATTTTGAAATTTTTCCTAGGCGTGTAAATTGGGCACTTTTCTCTTGGGGCCCGCAGATCAAGTAAAGGGTGCCACATGTCATTGGGCTTAGAGAGTTTTGGAAAAATTTCCCAATTTGAAAAAGAGGAAAAAGGGAGAATTTCGGCCCATGAGACCTAAATTTTTCCCTAATTTTGCATTTATTGCCCTAAATCTTCAAAAGGCCATATCTTTCGATCTAGACCTCAGATTTTCACAATTTTGGTATCAATGGAAAGTTGTTGAAATCCTCTACACTATGGAAACTTCAATTTTAAATTTTTATGGAGTTTTGTGGGAGAAAAATGGGAAAACGTCTCTGGCATGGAAAAATTGCAGAAAACGACCCCAACCACCAAAATTAATGAAGTATGGGCCTCTTTCTCGCTCTGCAAAGCAATGTGCTTCGAAGTACAAGATTTTTTATGGAAACCCATAATTTTTTAGGCCAATTAAATGGATCTTGTTTGTGGTGGAAGTTTAAAATTGATTTTCCCGTGTTTTCTCATTTCTTCATTCTCGTCTTGAAGCGATAAAAGCTAGTTTTGGCTCATTTGTAAAACATTTGTTCATCCTTCTTCTCTGCCTCTCCATTCTTTTCTTCCTCAGGGTCAAAAATGGAGTTTGAACCTCCTCCCCTACTCTGTAATGGTATTTTTTCCTCTTACATGTGAAATGATGCACTATGTAAATTTTGAGCAATAAAAAACATGTTTTTGTGATGCATTTCTCTATCCTTGGTTCATTTTCTTTGTTATTTCCCTTACCTCTCTTCATTACAGAGTATTTGTGCATGTTTGGATGTTCATTGCAGGTTTTGGAGCTATGTTCATGGAGTTTTGGAACATTTTCTGTGTGAAATCGATCTTTGGTCTAGTGATGCACTTGTCCATCCTTTCCATTGCTCACCTCTTCTTGTTCCATGGTAGTTTTGGTAGATGATCAACACTTTCCTTCTCTGGTGTATCACCATTTTAGTGTAGGCTTTGTTTTTCCCTTTTTCTCTCTCTTTGTCTCCTTGACATGTTTAGATAAGGTTAGATTAGCTTGCCCATCGCACCGGAATAGCTTGTGGCAGTAGTCTAGGAAGAGGAACCGACCTTCTCTAGAGAGCTTTCCCCATTTGCAAAGTTCCCACACTTTGGGAAATTTATATGTTGTGAAATCAAACCAAATGAATTTACCTTAGAAAAGTAGATCCATAACTCATTTAGGGGTGATATGATTTTGCACTAATGGTTTTGGCACTGGTGGGACACTGGGGTTAGATATTTCATCTTCTCTTAGTGTCTCATGAAAAAAACAACAAATCCAACACCACCGTGTGCCACTAATAATTTTGGCACGCCGGTGGGACCAAGAGGTCTTCCACTTCATTTTTTGCAGGTTGATGTGTTCCTGTTTAAAATTTCAGCCTTTGGAGGCACTTGCAAACACATCTGCGACTCCATATGGTCAACAACCCATCTCTGAAGTTGCAAACCTTCCTTTTCATTCATTTCCATTCCTTTTTCATCCATTCTTCTTTCCATCCCTTTCACTCTTTTTCATTCCATGAAGTTGTGCAATCATGAATTCATTTCCATCATGGAATTCACATCTACAACAACAATACATTCCACCTCCAACATGTTTTACAACTCCTTCAAATCAGCATTTTGAACAAATTCAAAATCATCATGCTTACCCATATGAGCAATGCCAAAATCAGTTTGGCTATGGAGCTTTCCAAGAGCAGGGGTATGCAAACAATGAAGACAATCAAATGCAATATGTTGGTTTGTTGGAGAAGATCCAAAAAATGGAGATTGGCATGGTGTAATCAAGAGCAATGCTCAAATGAAGGCTTTCGAATTGGTCAGGGCACCTTGTCCATGGGTTGGCCCTTTTCCAAGACACTACAACCCTTAAGAGAAGTTGGACTTCATGATGGAGATGCTACCCCAACTTGCACAATGGACTGAAGAGATAGAGGCCTATGAGTTTGGTGTTGAGCAACCTTGTCAATGTGTACGTTCTACACCATCATCTAGTTTTTTTCTTTCCATTCCTCAATTAGCACCATCTCATTTTGAATGCCAAATTCCAAATCAAGCCCATGTTATTCCAAATGTTGGTTCCATTTATCCATCCCCTAGTCTTCCATCTCATCTCATCTTTTCTACCCTCTTCTCTTCCAAATCCAAATCCCTCCACAAGAACCAAATGAAATACCTTCCATTCTAAGGAAACAAGAAGTTTCATCTCTTTCACGACCACAAACAAATAAAAAATGGCTGAATCCCAACCCACTCCTTCTCTTGCCTTCCCAATTCCACGTGAAGAAGATTTTTTTAAAAATTAGTCATGAAGGATAGCAAGAAGAAGTGAAAGAAGAAGAAATGGTTAAAAGCTTAGTGAGCTTATCTCTTAGGTTTGGGACAACGGAGATTCCTTTGCTGGTCAAGCCTTCGTGAGGAGAATAAAGTTGAAGAGCCAATGGTGGCTAAGACTAAATTTGCAGGAGAAGAGTAAGAACAAGAAGAAGGAGATCAACAATCATTTTACTCAGAATGTAGTGTCTATGTTGGCACTTTGTTTGAAAAGAATGTTGATCCAATTAAACTTGTGCCATCACATGGAAGGAGAGAAACAATCAACTCAAAGTCCCATTGGAAAGGAGCAAATGGGTGAAACAAAATCAGATTTTGTAGTAGTAGAAGAAGAGGACATCATTGATTTTTTCTTGCTTTCATTTGAAGGGCCTGATTTGGTCAATGAATCCATGATGGAGGAAAGCTCTAAAAGAGATCTTGCAGCCCCAACTTGTCCTCTAGAACAAAAGATTGGAGAGTTTGATTTGACAAAATTCATGCTAGAGAAAGAGTTAAATCAAGAGCAAGATGGTATTCAAGCAAAGAGAGGAAGGAGGAGGTGCTCTAAATCCAAAAGAAGAGGAGTACATTCCAGCTGTGGAGGAGAAAATTCAGATCCAAAAGCTTTGAACACAAAATAGGCTATAGAAGAACCTTCAGTTCTTCCTTCCACTTCATCTCTCTCGAGATCTAACATTGGAGAAGAGTTTGATCTTTCAAACTTCATGTTGGAGGATGAAAGAAACCATGGTGAACAAGTTGTTGATCAAGAGAACACCATGGAGGAAGTTGAACATTTGCAGCAGGACAACAAGGAGGTAGTTTATTTGTCAGATTTGGAGGACTATTTTGATGGAGAGGAACCAGTTGAAATCACATTGTTTTCTCCTTCATCATCCATCTTCCAAACACAAGAACCTGCTGCCATGAAGGAGAGCATTCATTTGTAGCAACCTGCATTTTATAGCAGCTCTTTGGAATCAAGTTTGGAAGATTTAAATCTTCCATGTTCTTCACAAGAGGAAGAAGAGAAAGAGTAGGAGAACTTCATCATTTCTTCCACACCATTCATCCAAGGAGGTCTGCAAGAAGACTCCATTTTTGGAGTTAAAATTCAAAGAAATGGGCACATTCAAAGGACCATACCTTGCCCAATCAGGTACTTGGCTTCATTGGAGCCAAGGGGGAAGCCAAAACTAGTCATGCTTACTCCTGAGCATGAGGATGATATGCAAAGTACCAAGGATCAGCTGTAATGCCTCTTCAATCCAAATGTAGAGCAACTAAAAGAGGTATTTGATTTGTTTCTTGTTGATACCTTGATGATTTGGGTGGAGGACTGGCCTCTTGTCAGTTTTTCACTCATCCAACCAGCCATGTTCAATGCCAAATCAGTTGCATGGCTGCCATTTTTGAGGAAGGGAAGCTATTTCTCCTGCCGCCATCAGCGTTGTTTGAGCTCCCTTTGCTCTTGGTTAGAGTAGTATGGGTAGGTTTACTTTCAATAGAATAAGTGCTTGTCCACACTCTACATATCCCACTTGGGGTATGTATGATTTTAAATTTTGTACATAGTTGTTTGGTGTTGTTTTGGTTGCTCTTGCACAGTGCATTCAGTGGATTTTGGTGAAGATCAACTCCAAGTTTTAGTGGGTCTCCAAGTGGCTCAGAGGTTAGATTTTCATGGTTTAGATTAGATTTGGTTATCATGCTTGACTCCATGCCCAATGGATGCTTCAAAATTCCACTAATAATTCATCTAGCAGGCAGATGACCCCTCTGAGTCACCAAAATTGTTATCCAAAATGAGCCCCTTGTTATTTTGGCTAACTTACCTTCATTATTTCCTTCCTTGTGCTTAAAATTAAATTTTCACACATTTCAAGCACTCAAAAGATTCTGGAAATGGATTCATCAAATAGGATTTTTCTTCCCCTTTCCAGAAAGGTAAAGAAGTCCTCCTAACTCCTTGTATTTTTTGAGTTATGGCTCGAAGCAGAGTTTGGGGGAAATTTTCCCAAGGCAGCTCATAGAGGTAAGGAATAAAATTTTCCAAGGAAAATTGGTGGGTTGGTGGAGGCATGGAGAGAAATTTTACACTTACCCCTTTTGACTAAAAAGTGCAAAGTCATAAGGCACCTCGTAGGCCCGCGGAGGGGAAGGGAAGTGCACTAGCGGGCCAACGGGAAATTTTTTTGCACTTAGCCCTTTTAGGCAAAAAACTCAAAGGAAAAAATCAGCTAGCAAGCCCACAAAGGAGAAAGGTAAAGAACTCTAGCTGCACCTTTGCACCAAATCGAGAGGTGCCACATGTTCACATCAAGCAGTGGAGGTCGGGTCAAGGAGATTTTTGAAACATTTTTCCGGTGGGAAAATTGGGCGGAATTTTCTCCTGGGGCCGTGGATCAACTAGAGGGTGCCACATGTCATCGGAGGAGTGGGGTGTGAAGATTTTTTGGAAAAAATTCTCAATTAGGAAAAAGAGGAAAAGGGAGAATTTCGCCCATGAGACCCGAATTTTTCCTAATTTTGCATTTATTTCCATAAATCTTTAGAAGGCCATATCTTTCGATCTAGAGCTCAGATTTTCGTGATTTTGGTATCAATGGAAAGATGTTGAAATCCTCTACATGATGGAAACTTAAATTTTAAATTTTGATGGAGATTTGTGGGAGAAAAATGGGAAAACTTCTCTCTGCATGGAAAAATGGCGTAAAATAATCCCAACCAGCAAAATTAATGAAGTATGGACCTCTTTCTCGCTCAGTGAAGCAATGTACTATGAAGTATGATATTTTTCATGGAAACCCATCATTTTGTAGGCCAATTAAATGGATATTTTTTGTGGTTGAAGTTTAAAATTGATTTTCTCGTGTTTTCTCATTTCTTTCATTCTGTTTGAGCGATAAAAGCTAGTTTTGGCTCATTTGTAAAAAGTTTGTTCATCCTTCTTCTCTACCTCTCCCTTATTTTCTTCCCCAGGGTAGAAAATGGAGTTTGAACCTCCTCCCCTACTCTGTAATGGTATTTTTTCCTCTTACCTGTGAAATGATGCACTGTGTAAATTCTGAGCAATAAAAAATGTGTTTTTGTGATGTATTTCTCCATCCTTGGCTCGTTTTCTTTGTTGTTTCCATTACCTCTCTTCATTACAGAGTATTTGTGCATGTTTGGATATTCATTAAAGGTTTTGGAGCTGTGTCCATGGAGTTTTGGAACATTTTTGTGTGAAATCCATCTTTGGTCCGTGATGCACTTGTCCATCCTTTCCATTGCTCACCTCTTCTTATTCTATGGTAGTTTTGGTAGATGATTAACAATTTCCTTCTCTGGTGTATCACCATTTTAGTGTAGGCTCTTTTTTTCCCTTTTTCTCTCTCTTTGTCTCCTTGGCATGGTTAGATTAGGTTAGATTATCTTGCCTACACTGAAATATCTTGTGGCAGGTAGTTTAGGAAGAGGAACCAGCCTTCTCTGGAGAGCTTTTCCCATTTGCGCAAAGGTACCCCACTTTGGGAAAGCTCCATGTTGTGCAATCACACCAAATGAATTTACCTTAGAAAATTAGATCCATAACTCATTTGGGGGTGCTGTGATTTTGCACTAACAGAACCCATAATGGAAGAGGACCATATAGTTCCAGAGGCTCTAAGTGTGGAGAAGGCTACAGGGGAACCTTCAATTCTTCCTCCCACTTCCTCCCCTTCAATATTTGATGTTAAAGAAGAGTTTGATATCTCAAACTTCATGTTTGAGGAAGAGAGAAAACATGGTGAGCAAGTTACAGATCAAGAGGACACCATGAAGGAGGTAGAGCACTTGCAACAAGACAACAAGGAGGTAGATTATTTGTCAGACTTGAGAGATTGCTTTGATGAAAAGGATCCCATGGAGATTACATCATTTGCTCCTCCATCCATCTTCCATGCACATGAACTTGCTACCATGAAGGAGAATATTCAAGTGCAAAATCCTGCACTCCATAATGGCCCTCTGGAACCAAGGTTGGAAGATCTTGATCTTCCATGTTCTTCAAAAAAGGAGGAAGGCAAAAGGCAGGAGGATGTCATCATCTCTCTCATGCCATTCATCCAAGAAGGTCCACAAGAAAAATCCATTCTTGGAGTTGAAACTCAGAACAAGGGGTGCATTCAAAGGATCAGACCATGCCCAATCAGGTACTTGGCTTCATTAGAGCCAAGGGAGAAGCCAAAACCAATCGTGCCTACTCCAGGGCATGAGGATGAGCATCAAAGTACCAAGGGTCATCATCAACACCTCCAAAAGTCTGATGCAAGTCATCTTGAGGAGGTATTTTCCATTAATGCTGATACCTTGATGATTTAGGTGGAGGACCAGCTTATTGTCAATTTTTCACTCATACAGGAAGCTATATTTCATGTCAAATCATTTGCATGGCTACCCCTCTTGAGAAAGGGAAGCTACTTCTCGATGCCTGTAGCAAGATTGTTTTAGCATTCTTTCTCTTTGGTTAGTGTAGGAGTAGGAGTAGAATTTGTTTCTAGTAGAAGTTCTTTTGCACACTCTACATATCCCACTTGGGGTATGTATGATTTTTAGTTTGTACATAGTTTTTGGTGTTATTGTTTTGCTCTTACATAGTCCATTTCAGTTGGCTTTTGGTGAAGTTCAACTCCAAGTTTAGTGGGTTTCCAAGAGGCTCAGAGGTCATATCTTCAAAAGTTCAAATCGCTTCATATTTATCAGCACTCCATGCCGAATGTGTAACACCCTCGAATCAAGTTATTACCTCCTCCTGAGCATTCAAGTGTTGATATATGGTTTCTTTGTAAAAGGATGTGTTCCTTGATTGAGAAATCATGCTTGATATGTACTGTATCTTCTTTGCAGATTGCAGATCTTTGACTGAGTCGGAATATGATTGGACTCTTTTATTTCTTTCATTTTGTATCTGAGTTTAATCTGATCTCGGAATGAATTATAGAGTTATCCACCTATAATACCTAGCCTTGGATCAGTGGAATTGACCCAAGTATTGCTTTAAGTTTGTTCGTGATGAATTAAAATTACAGACCTTGAACAGGTTGCAAGGTCTAGATGCATTGAATAAGCTAGTCCGGAGTATGACTCAGGTTGATCGTGTGAAAAGGATTGGTTCCCGATATCTAAATATATCTGGAAGGTCTTGATCGCGGACCAGGTAATAATTCAGTTACATACAAATTCTGTAGCCTAATGGCAGTACAGGAGTTAACCCTGTTCGAGAATGCATGTTGTAGGTCTTTTTCTGAGCATACGGAATGTAGACCTAACTGGAATTATTAATGTTAGTAACCTAAAACTAAACTTAACCTAGGGGTTAGATTAGTGATAATCTAACCTAGACCTAGGCTAAGAGCTAATGTCCTAAGTTAGTATCTATGTTCTATGAAGTTAGACTAGGTGTTATCCTAAATTCTAACCTAAGTTACTAACCTAACTATTGAACAAGGATGTAAGGGGACCTATGGAGGGATGCGAACCATGGGCGGCTTTTTCTATGTCATTAAATGCAAAGGATAAGTATGAAGGACAGGTATTGGTAGAAGTTTTAGAAACGGCTAACTTGAGCCGACGTGGCAGGTCGCCAAAACTGAAAATGGTCTTGAAATTTTATTTGTCTATCGCCAACTATGGCGGTCGGTGGCAGTGGAGTTTGAGCGGGAAGTTGGGAGTAAATGCAATTAATGAGCTCGGAAGTCGAGCTCGGAATTCGCGAGAAGGCATGTAAATTGGAAAGTTAATGTTTTGTTTGGCTTATCACGAATTCTGGTTTTCCCTCTGCCTGTTCACTGGTTCTTCGCACCAGTCTTCTTGGTGTTGCATGGCGAGTATGAGCGTATCTAGCTCTTTCCTCTGGCAAGGAAAATATATAAGTCATGGAAATAGCAAAATTTTGTTGGTGGCTCTAACTTGGAAAAGGAAAAGAAAGTCCGAGCTCTTTCAGTGGTCTGCTTCGGAATTTTGAGCAAATATCCAGGCATGTTAGGCCCTAACTTTTAAAAATCTTGCTCTTCTTCAAATGATTTCATTAGAACAACTCTGTTCAAATGATTTATGGAAATAGATGGTTTCTATGGTAGCCTTGTGTGATTTTTGGCACTGAATCTTCCTGCGGTTCGATTTTTCATTTAACCCTTGAGGGGTGTTTATTATATTCGAACTGTTTCTATATTTCTTTGTGTTTTGCATTCTGGCTTAAATATGTGAAATATATGAAAAGAATGTATGCTCGGCCTGCTCTGCGAGAGCCCATAAATTATTCTCGTGATGGGTACAGGCCACTGTGATGCTTGTCGATTTATACTCGTAGTCGATGCTTGTTGCTGATACTTGCCGTTGATGTTTGTTGTGGATACTGGTCGGGAGGGATACTGATGGACATTGGTGTGATTGTTCAGTTAAATTGAACTTTTTGTAAGCTTGTTGTGGTTATTATTTAGTGGTGATTATTGATTCTTGCTGGGTTTCGTTATGAAATTTTATAGTTATTGTGAAGAGATAACTTACTGTGTTACAGTATTCATTACGACTTTCTTGGAGTTGTTTTTCCCTTGCGAGGAGGTTATGGGGATTCAACCCGTTTTTATATATATATATGTTTATTTTATTTGAAACGACTCTGTAGAGTCCATTGAATGATTCGTACACTATGGACCACTGTGGAAGCTTTATATATCTTTGAATATTGGTAATTTGAGTTTCGTTGGAGTCTTGAAGAAGTAACAGGTCATACGACCTCTGTAATTTGTAATAAATTTAGGTACAGACTCCCTGGTTGTACTGTTACGTTTCCTTCTGTGTAAGCTTGTTCGAGAATATTGAAGAGGTTCAGTGGGAATTCTTGTTACGAAATCAGTAATTTGTTTAAGCCTGATTTTTAATGTTTATCATTGTTGGCACAGTTGGGAATCATTGTTTATTATTTATTTGATATACTGTTACTCGGGTTCAGTTGAAACCTTTCTAGGTAACTACAGTACCTGCCTCAATTAAGCTTGTTTAGTTTACTAGTGTTTTCGACACTGTTGGGTTCCTTGAGTATGGGAAGATATCTTATTATCGGCTTTTGGAAAAAGCTATACTGTTAATACTGTTTACGGATTTAGTTTTAAAATCCTTGCGTGGTAATCTGTGTCACTGTTTCTGTATAAGCCTGAGTATGAACATGTAATGTTTTTGGCTTTGTTGGATTTCTTTAAATAGCTTGACATCTTGTATTATGGCTTTTATAAAGTAGGTCGTGAATACCATACTTTCAACTCTGATTGCGTTCAGAAGTGACTACGATATTCTATGTTATGTTTTCTTTCTGATTACATTCCAGTTTGATGTGGCTGTGCATGTTGCGTGGATTTCGTTTAAAAATCTCTCTGCATAGTCATAGGGAGATGACATTGCTTAAATGATTTCGAGTCTCTTGTTGACTGCGACAACGAAGGAGATCCTTTGAATTCGACCTTGGGTCTAAAAGCCTTACAGTGTAGAAAGGGTTTGAATGGGCTGTAGGTTGTTATAGGGATTGTTGGCGTGTTACGTCTTCTTTGCATAGATATCCATTCTTGAGCATGATTGAATTTAGGAGTTGTCGACTGTACCTAAACAGGTAACGGCAGTGTTTATCTTCTTGTCTGTCGCTTCTTGCGTAAGGTCATACTGAGTCTGCTTGGTAGATAGACACCGTTGTTTGGCAAGAGGGCTACTGTACTGTAGTTGCTTTATTGTAAGTTTTAACAAAACAGTGGTGTTGTTGATGGACTCGACTGATTTATTTGCATGTGTATTAAGTGAATGCCTTGCTTTTTGAAAGACGGTACAGTCATGAGCTAGTTCAGAGGGAAACATGTACAATTTGTTTATTTCTCTTCTGTTGTAAATTATAAGTTGATATAATTGTTTAACTAACATCTGTAATTGTTTTTACATAATGACGGTATCAGGATTGATATGGTATTCCTCTTTTTAAGTTGAATATCATGATTTGTCTGATGATTGTTCATCTTGGGATTTACAATGAATAATTGCTTAGGATACTTTTGTTCTTCTTGATCCCTAATATTTTGATGAAATATTTGAGAAGTATATAGGACTACTCTGTAATGAAAATTATTATTACACGTTATAGACATGATATATTCCTAACGTATAGTCTGAATCATGTTTACTTGTTTGGTGATTTTATATCATTTAAACAGGGTGTTTAATGAAAACAATTGACGGATTGCAATTGTTTTAAGAGTTAGTGCTTATCATGCTCAGTTCATTGAACTGACCCATGTTGATAATTTTTGCAGATGGATGCCGTAAGTGGTAAAAGCAATGCAGATCTGACAGGATGATCAGATTGTTTAATTTGATTTATAATGAATTACATCTTGATTTTCTAAATGTACTATATGTGGAAAGATGTTCCTTTTCCGTTGAGCATTGTATCAAGTATGCTGAATGCATAAAATGTATTTGTATAGTTCTGAAAGGAATAGAAATAAGTATTTGCTACTTATGTGTTGTATTCTTATTTTGATAGTTGACCTTCTTCGGTTTATATACCGGAGGGGCAATGTTATCTTTGTATAATTTGGAGACTTTTGTGATTGTCAATGAAAGCTTACAAGAAAATGTGATTGAATTCTTATGAGTGTTTAGTAGTTCTAATTTGTTCTATCGAAAGCAAAATTGAAATTTAAATCATTGTCTTTCTAAAAGATAGGATTAAAATAAACCTAAGCAGAACGCTAATCAAGCTGAATTAAATTACTAATCCCTAGTCTTGATTATGACAGGACAACATTTAATTGGATTCTTAATCATTTATATCTTGATACTAATAAGTATGATATAAATTCAGTTAGGAGAACTGATATAAACCTAATGGGGTTCAGATGGCAATCTCATGTGAAGTTTACGAGTTATTGTCCCATTTCGTTGTTTTAGAATCATGTATATTCTAAGAACTCCTTGATGAGACCTTGGCCTTAATATCTCCACCGTGTAATGGGTTTTATTGAGGAAGGTCATCCTAAGATGAAGAATCCAGGGATCAGGAGAGGCTAACCTTAGGGGAACGTCTTTAATGTAATTTAAACTCAACGTGCGTAACGCATATTAATAAGTAGATCTTTCTGAGGTGGATTTAAAGGTTGACGGCACAAGTCAACTGCAGGGTTGTACCTCCGAGAAGATTAGGATCTTCTCGAAGTTACAACAATGCAGGTGACTTATGATGACACCCTTTGCATTGATCGCTAAGATTTACACTTTGATCTCGAACGAGTTACTCAGGGACCGATTAGGAATGTGGTCACGTTATAAGGCTACCTAGGAGATTCGGGGTATCTTGACACACTGGTTTAACTAGGGTTGAACTAGTATGTCATCGTATCCCTAATCCTCGTGGGCATCCATATAACGTTATCACCTTGTTAATCCATTTCCGAGTGAATAAGTTGAGATAGGAGGGACTGATAGAAGTCGGTATAAGACATTCTACATAACATAAGAATGGGGTGAAGGGCGTATTCCAGATTGACGAGTATGCCGTTAAGGAATACGAGACATAAACAGTATGTTTCAAATCTTTGGCCAAAGTATCGCAAGCTGCTGATTGTGTTGTCCTAATTCACCTAGTCTAAGGGATGAGATGCCGATGAATAATGGTAACAATTATTCAGTTAGGTTCCTTGGACAGAGCATTCTGAATCCCAGAATAGGGAAGAGAACCGCAAGAGTGAAGTGTTAAATAAAAACGCCAACTCTTATTACTCATGAATAGATCGGTAGATTACCGAGTCATGGAATGAATAGATCGGAGGTACTCCGAGTCATTACAGCTGCATATGGTTGTCTGTTATAAGAATGGTTATTTGATTGTGAGTTCTAAATTAGGTATTTAGAACCAGGATGCAATTATCAAAAAAAAAAAAATTGACTTGTTCTATTGTCTAAAATGAGGATGTTACAAAATGGATGCTTCAAGGCCACTGGTTTCTTCATCTAGCAGGAAGATGTCCTCGTGAGTCACCAAATTGTTATCCCAAATTCATCCCCAGTAAAATTTGGTTAAGACAAGTCCTGCACATAAGGAAATTATGAAGGAAATGACTCAAAACCACAAGCTCATATTATAGGACAAAAAACAGGTTATAGATGGGCTCGAAAATGAAATAGCAGGGTCGGAAACGAAGGAGCAAAGTGTCGCGCAGAGAAGCCAGAGTAAAAAGTGTAAGACCAAATGAGCGCCAGACCGACGCGTCTCCCAGAGGAAAGTGGGGCGTTAGGGGAAAATTTGATTCTTTTCCCTTGTTATCACAAAAAGGGAAAAAGATAAATTGTGGACTGTAAGACTGATTTTTTGTTCTAATTTGGCTGTCACTTGTCCCAAACCAAAAGGGGGGTCCATTTTTCAAACTATTTTCCCCGTCTATTCATACGGGCCCGATACAAACTTCGAAGGGGCATATCTTTCGACTCGGGGCTCGAAATATTACAGACATGACACCATTGGAAAGATCTTGGCCTCACCAACACCATGGAGGTCTAAGACTTTAATTTGAGGAGGTTAGGTAAAGGAAAATCTAGGAAATGTCTTCAGACCTTCAATGTAGGATCCATCTGTCTCAACAACTAGATCAGATTCGATCTGTTTCTTCCATTTTCTCTTCTTTCAAGGCACCAAATCAAGGGATCATGTAGTAAAGACGGATTTAGGGCATATTTTATCAGAAGCATTAACAGCAGTGGTTGAGCTTCAACCCACTTTTCCTACTTCCCTCTCTCTTTCTTCTCTATGATCAAATCTATAAATACAGGGACGAGATTCATTGTAAAGGGTTGTTCATTCTTCTTCCCTACCCCCTCTCTCTTTCTTCTCCCGTGGTCGAATGTGGATTTTAAGCCTCCTCCCTTGGATTTGTAACGACATTTTCTTTCTGTTTCCCATTAATGGTGTACTGTGTGAACTCGTGGAGTAATAAAATTTGTTTCATGATGCATTTTGTCCATCCTTTTCTCATTTTTTAATCTCTTCTTGCCTCTCACCATCATAGGGGTATATCTGTGCATATCTTTGATGTCCATTGTAGGTTTTGGGAGCTATGTTTAAGGGGTTTGAAATGGTGTCCTGTGTGAACATTATCCTTGGTCTGTGATGCATGTGTCCATCCTCTCCATTTCTCACCTCTCTCCATTTCAAGCAGTTGGGTTTGTGTTCAACAGTTCCCTTTTCTCGGTGCTATCACCTTTGTAGTGTAGGATTTCTTTATTTTCATGCTCTCTCTCTCTCTCTCTCTCTCTCTCTCTCTCCTTGGTCCCTTGGAATTGTTAGATCAGGAGTAGATAGTCACATTTCCTTTCTTAGAAGTAGTTTAGTGCTAGGATTAGGAAGAGGAACATGCTCTTCTCTGCAGAGGATCATTCCCAATTGCAAGTCCCACATCTTGGGAATGATCCAATGTTATGTAAATCACACCAAATTACCCTACCTTAGAAAAGCATATCCATAACTCATTTAGGGTGCTTTGTGATTTCACACTAACAATAACCAACTTAAAAGGTCTCAAAACACCCCAACAAAAATCCCAACAGAACTGGTTACATAAAGCTCCATTGCATACAACCTAGGACACAACCCCGGTTTATAATGACACTAACAAGATATCATGTTATTTTAATGATTGGAGAACACAACGACCCATCAAAAATCATGCTCCATCTATTCCATATGCATCCAACTCCACCCATTGTCCAGGTCATCAGTAGGTGATCATTATCACCTTACGCCCGATGAAGCACTTGTGTTCTTATAGTTCATACAAAATCGTCGAGGATTAGTTTTAAGAACCTTTCACCATGTGCTCCGTTGTTCATCTAGCACACCTCAATAATTTCCCAATGATGTAATCTTACTTACGTGGCTCATACTTGACTGCTGAGGGGTCTTATTACATGATCCTATTCATCCATACATTGAGGGGCATCGTTAATCTCCCTCTCCTATTTTTATCACTTTATCATATTACCATTATATTATATTTTCACATCTTCATTATGCTACATTTATCCATTTTCCCATTTATTTTATTATGACCATCACATTGCCTACGCGCTACATACTTTCTTCATCTCATTAATCACATTACATTAGTTACCTACATCATCATATTTTATCTACCATTACTAACATCATCATACAAAATTATATTCATCACATACACCACAATACACATGATATAACAATAACTATACAACCGTATTTATATCCATTACATAAAGATAACAAAAAAATTCAAAATTCGATCGCATACATATCCAAAGTAGGTGTCCATACATATAGTGTTCATATAATCATCATCACAAAAACATGCTTCATCACATGGGGGAAAGGCCCCCTACATCATAGAAAATCATCCCTATCAAATCTCATCATCACTGTCACTCTCGTGTATCACGAGAGCCCTAGAACTTGACGCCTCACCACCAACACGATGCCGCATTTCGCAGCCCTAACTTCTCGACCTATCTCGCGTAACATGAAAATATCCATGTTTTTCTCTGAGAAATGACATTAAAAATATACATATCGGGTGAACACATCCCGAGCTAAGGTACCACCACCTACCATCTCTCTAAAGACTTTGTGAGTCTCCTCTTGTGTCTCGTCTCTCTCGCTAAGCATCACCGTACATGTTGCCACCGCTATGGCTATTGGCTCAAATAGAGGGGAATGCTCATCTCACGATGTCATCCACACACCATAGTATCTCTCCACATAATACATTGCTAGGTACATTTTTCATAAATGTGTAGATATAAGTATCTATTATCAATGACCAATAGGCATCTCCTACACACAACATAAAACCTCGTGTTAGTCAACCGTACAAAACACATCATAAAAAATTTATTTACCACTTTAAGCATACACACATACTTGCGATTTTTCATCGCTAGCTGCCACATACAGGGTCGTGATGCCTCCCTCACCCACTCCTACTGGTAACTTTATAGCACTTGCAAATACTGGGTATAGAAAAACCCATCGATGCAGTCTCCCACCACGCTCGATAATCCTCCGTACTCCCCGTATCATCACCATCCATAGCCGCTATCGATGGGTCTATCACATCTAACCTCGGTGGTACCAACTACTCTCGATGTGGGCCCTAACCTAGCACCTACCCTCCTAGGGGCTCTAACAGCCCGTAGCCATATATATGGCTTTGGGAGCACATCTTGTGCCATCCCAAACTTCCTCGATACTCTCTCCACCTAAAATAGCTCCGCTACACTTAGAAAGTGGTCCTCTAACCACATGGTTCTTTGAATACATTGCAACTTTGTCACATCCTCAGGCCATCCCTCATACTCACGATATGTCCTCCATGTCACCGACTCAGCCCCATCATGTCTATCAATGCTCTAAAGCTATCAGTGTCCATCTTCCTACCACGAATATCCATCCAAGGCCACATAAATATCTCAGGCCACATCCACTCTCCTCATGGCCCTCCAACTGGCCTCACAATGGCTATGTGCTCATAAACCCATACGTGTAATGATGTGTTGGCCCCTATACCCCTACCATGTTCATCATGTGTAAAACGATACAGTCTCTATACATCTAGGATAATACACACCTAACCCATGCATATCTCATCCCGTCCTCATCTCGGCTATTGACATATGTCATGCATATTATATAAGATGCTGAATCCTCTTCCTCCATTGCTATACATGATGTTATCACCAAAGTGATATGAACTTCCGTAAGCATGGAACCCTCGATTGTAATATCGCATCTAGAATAATATGGGCCTCCATTGAAACCTAGGCCCGAAAAAGTGTCATCTAGCCTAGCACATCTACCACTCCATATCCACTACCGCCATCATCTGTACTCTCTACTCCCATTGGTAATTGCAAAGATGATACACATCCTCTAGTGTCATTGTCATCTCTCTAGTGGGCAACCAAAATGTACATGTGTCTACACACCATCTCTCACACAATGTAGTCAACATAGGCATATTATGGGGCATATCCCCCATCCGTGCTATATTTCGTAGACTTATATGGTCCAAAAAATCCCACTCATTATCTAAAAACCCAATCCTAGTGGTGTACTTAGATGTCGACCACCTTGGAACTCCCTCGAGTGGATATCCCTCTACATAAGAAAAACAACAATAAACACAATGATTAAAATCCTTTCCATGATAAAAAACAACTGCCCCACATGTTAGAATCACATTCCACAGTAGTACCCACAAAGCCAATTTTTTCTGGACCAGGGTGCCCAACATCGATTGGGGCACCCCAAAGTAGGACACTAGTGCCCGGATCTGGGTGCTCCAACCCTAAGGGTCACTAGCGCCCTCACCACTCTTATCTAGGTCCCAAATGCCAATAAAATTAAAAATATCAAAAATAAAAAAAGTCAACTCAATAGCCTATTCGACCATACATTTCAGCCAAAATAGCGTACTTACTAACTCTGCGAGTACGCAACGCTACGATGATTGTTACTCTCTCAAACCGGGTTAGATGTAGTGGTCTCACTTGAGGCATCCTCACTCACTTCAAATACACTCTTACACTCGTGCTGAAAAAAAATGAAGTGATAAGGTACCTTTTCACTTTCCTATTTATAAGCCCATTACAAATACCACCTTTACTATGGCTTACATTTCATGCTTATCATCACAACTAATACATGTGACACTGTTTCAGTCATATGTTGAATGTTTTACTCCAATTTGCACCCCGTATGTGGCATTATTTTCAGAATTCCTCCTACCACCATACTACACATGTTTGGCAAATAATAAACACCTTCCCGATATTTTCTATTCATTACAACCACATTTTAACCTCTTGTCGTTACTTTCATCTTAGAGTCCGTTATGCTTACCACTCCCTCGTTCGTCAAAAGGGGGTCATATCATTGGGGTCCCCTATAATCCCCATTATGTCATAATGCATCCCAAAATCATGAATTCAACACCTCGCAACTTATACCACGACACTTCACCATCAATCTCCCCTAATGACCTAATATGGGGGCAACAATTGTTTAACACTTTCCAAAACACCTTCACGTATCATAACTTATAAATTCCCCCTAAGGACCTAATTTGGGGGTAAAAGTGACTAAAACCACCTTACGAAATAACTTACCAATTCCTGGTAACCTTCCCTAATGACCTAACCTGGGGGAAATTAGTGAAAAACCTCGACATGAGTAACCAACAAAAAACAACCAATCAAAATCAACATGTTCAAATCAGACCATTCAAATTCATGAGTAGTCTCCTAGAGGACCTAACTTGGGAGTCACATTCACCATCCCATTCCCAGGCGACATAACTTGGGATTTTATTCTATATTCTATGTTCTCTTCTAGATGACCTAATATGGAATCCATCTCATTTTCTATCACGTTCACTTCCAGATGACCTAAATTGGAAGCCATCTCATTCTATATCACGTCCACTTCGTTATGACCTAACTTGGAAGCCTTTACATCGCAGCAAAACCTGTGAAGTGGGGGCAAGAGTGACTTTCCCCTTATCACTCCTATATGGGTCAAATATTTAAACTAGATTCATCTGGATAAAAAATCACCACCTTTTTGATCTGAGTTCGTCTGCAATAGCTAGATCTTGGGATTGAGTTAAATCTTGAAGAATAACACACTTTTATCCCTACACTCTTCCTCTAGCATTAGGACGCCCAAATCCTCCCATCATTCCATTTATATACAATAGTTCGGTGTTAGAACCGATCACTTCCTACCCACCTATTCAATATTTAACAACTTATAAAATCATTGCATCATCATTTTCATTTTCTACACTTCATTGAGACATTTACACTTTTACGTTGCATGGATTGAATCATTGATCCATGGTTTGGCACATTTCTACTACACATCTACACGTTCTTCTACAACTTGGGATTCTCTGAATTTTTCTCGTGTACACATCTCTCCTACTTTATGTTACCGAGATTTCTGTTCACCAACATAAAGTGGGGGAAAATGTAGTCACGAAATCACACATTTACTATTACATTTATACCATTGGGTATGTTAATTTACATATGGATCTTGCGTGATAAAAGTATTCACTAGTGACCTATTTCTAGGTTTTTGTGGTAAGTGAGTTATTCATCTTGGTTGTTTGTCTAGTTCAGGTTGTCGAGTTGTCTCTACATTTTTGCCATCTCTTACAGTGTCTCATATGTCATAATCAACTTTCGGTTGGCATCTTTTAGTCTACATTCGGGCGCTTAGGGTTGCACTGGGCACCTCGGGGCACCCCAATCTGTGATTTTAGGAACCCGTGTCATTGTGATTTGTGGTATTAATTTCTTCATTTGAGGTCGGTCATAACATTCACTGTGTATTCCCTAGGTCATAGTCGGCAGTTTTGGGTCACTAGTGTCGAAATTTGACCAAGATATCCCTATATAAACAATGCATACTCACTACATTAGGGTGGACATCACACATATCAAGGGAAACTACCTACTAAGGAAAGGGACTACATTTTGGCTTCTTCTACATATGCATCACACAAGCACAAGGGGAAATGGTTGTATTTTTTCCATTCTATCCATTATTTTCCATTTTACATCTAGATATTTCCCTTATTACTCATTCACTAGGGAATCCTAGGTACAAGATTACACATACATGCACCAGAACTACATCAGGGTCCATAATGTAGTATAGGACTCAACAATATGTCCTCTAGTTTGGTAGATGAGGATAGTTTGACACCACTAACCTTTTATTTTACTGGTCATTATTCAATTCATCTGGTGAATCCAGTGATGACAGACCAACATGGTTTCGATCTCCTTGCGACACTGCTGAACATAGATCCTGAGTATTTACATAGTTCTCAATGCCCAAAATCAAAACCAGGGGCCCCGGGGTCCCTAAGACACTCCTAGTGCCTCGGTGTAGGCAGACATAGTTAACCTCCCCCCTCTTGAAGTCATTCAATCATAGCCTTCCCATTCTGCATACTGTTCTACTACAGTCTAGTGCACAATAAGGTAAGTTATTTACATGTTAGTAGCATATCCCTCTCATTTCTATTATTTTAATCAATTCAAATATAAAAGCAAAATATTTAGTTCTAGCACTCTGATTATAACACTTATTTTCTATTTAGATTAGCTCATAAAGTAGCCAAAAACACTATTTTAATTTAATTAGAACCATCTCGAGCCATGGGCTATGCACGCAGAGTTATGAGGTGGAAACCATGCCGATTAATACCACCTAGTTACGGGTAACATGGACTATCATGTGCCATGTAGAAATAAACCTGAATATAGTGGATGATCCACTTCAAATGTGGCAAATAAATAAGGTCATGGTATATAAAATGAGCTCAAACAACGTGGAAATAATATGACTAACTCGATTCGGTGGGGAGTTGACCACCCCACCGATCTATCAAAATAGCTCTCTCAAAATCGATTCTAACCATGCAATGTAATATGGCATATAATATCTAAAATCAATAACGACAATATAAAAAGGTGGTAAAGGCACCCCTCCTATAAAAGAGTGTGTCGGACCTGGCTGATTGTCCCCGACTAGCAAATAGCGGGGCCCACCAATTTTTTTTTCATTTTTCGAAGATCGAAGGTGATCAAAATGTGATATTTCAACCTTACATCTTTTTCCATATGCCATGTGTCAATGTGTAGCTCATCTGTTGACTCCAGTTGACCAGTTTTCAAACCTAGACTTTGACTGACCATATCGTGTGCGTATGAGCTTCATTTTATATGGTCTACCTATCGTTGAAAATCTCTTAAAACACTCTACCACTTGGTCATGGTTTAGGGAGATTTAGGGATATATCGTATGTCCCAAAATTTCCTCCGGATCACACCTCCCCAATGGGAAAGGCTTTTGTTCCACCAAAATATTACTGGAACTTTTTTCACCCTATCCTGAATCTGAATACTCTGCTATCACATCGGAAGTACTACTACAGTGGACTCTCTAGTCTTCTTTACTACATTCTTCTCACTTTGACAACTTGGCCCCGATCCTAGCTCTATGGGTTATGGTCCTACCATGCTTCTTCCACTGTCTTGATTGCCACATCTGCCCTCTAGAGGTCTTACTCTTCAACAATTCCTTATGCTTGTATTGCCACATATTCCTACTAAGGTCTCACTCTTCATAACACAGGGAGAATATCTCTACATTTTCCCTCTAGGATCTTACACTTCAACATATGCATGGAAGTAGATATTGCCACATCTACCCTCTAGGGGTCTTACACTTCGACAAAAACCAAGAAACATGTACTTCTACATCTACCCTTCAAGAGGTCTTACACTTTAGCAATACTTAGACATCACCACATATTCCCTCTCAGATCTTACACTTTGGAAGATGTCACGTCTATGATGATCAACTACCATTTTATGCTGCACGACCTCAACCTCTACATAGAATGACAATCCAAGATGATCTCCCATGAGCTTAATAATGGTGACTTTAACCTGCCGCATGACTATTACCTCTATACAACTGTGAAGCCTCATGTTGATGACAACCGTTAGGTACCACTATGTTGCATCACCATGTTACCTCTATGTAGAGTGACTATACGACCTGATGTCATATGCCAATGATGATCATCTACCACTCTATTGTATGACTATTACCTCTACACAAAATGAGTATCCGAGTTGACATCATATGAGCTCAATTGTCTCGCACAAATGGCTGAAAAATCTCCAAGCTTATAAATATGAGTTAAATCCTGTATCCAAGTTGTACTGCAGTGCACTCAAAATATAATTAGGAGATATGATTGGAGTATTAATCAATTTTTTTCCAAGTAAGAAAATACACTGAGCATGGTAAACATGTCTCTAAACTTTTCTTACAAAATCAAACTCCAAAACAATATTGCATGCTATAACCAATCAAGAGCTATGTAAAATAAATTTAAAAATTGTTTACCAACCCAACCTAAAAGAATTTCATCTATAGGTATTACCTGATCTAGATAAGTGCACCAAGTTGGGGGGGACTAAAAAAGTGGATAAAAAATTGAAAATGAATGGAATGTGATCACGTTTTGTAATAATGTGATCGTGTTATGTTTTCTTAGCCTTGGAAATTCAAAAACTAAAATGTGTACGCATTATAACGCATACATGTTTCTAATGCTATGAAATGTGTATGCGTTGTGGGTTGTATGAAGTTTAGGAGGGCCTAAAGGACCCTAAGTAAGATTTCTTTTATTATTTCTTTATACTTTAAATTTATTTTAGTAAATATAAGAAGTTAGGGTCACTCTGCACCTGATGGAAGTGGTCCTGTAGCTCTGATAGTTATAATCTAGAAGATAATTTTTCAAAATCTAATTTGGTCAATACTTACTCATTTTCAAAATTTCAATAATGACCTAAAACTTTCAGGCCATATATATTGTAGTCGGTCTTTATTTTGTGAAAATATATAGCCATTTTGTAGGTTTTTTAACCTTTTGGATTGGATTTTGGCCCTACCACTACTTGAATTGGTACTAATTTTGAAATTTGGTCAATAATTCACTTTATTTACCACAAATCAACTCTATAATGCTTGTCTACTTCTTACTAAAATGACATCCTCACTTTGTAGATAGAGGATTACTCCTTGAATGCAATTCCTGTCCTATGAAAAAATTGAGGTGATTGTAATGTGCCTCCTCCTTAGGGCTCGTGGGTTTAGGGTTTAGGGTTGAAGGTTTCAAGATAAGGGTTTAGGGTTTAGGATTTAGTGTTTATATTTTTGGATCGGGGTTCAGAGTTTAGGGTTTAGGGTTTAGGGTTTAGAGTTTACGGCTTAAGGTTAAGGATTGAGGGTTAAGGGTTGAGAGTTTAGGGTTTAGGGTTTAGGGTTTGGGGTTTAGGGCTAAAGGTTTAGGGTTTAGTGTTTAGGGGTTAAGGTTAAGGGTTCATGGTTTAGGGTTTGGGTTTAGGGCTTAGGGCTTAGGGTTCAGGGTTTAGGCTTTAGGTTTTATGGCTCAAGGTTTAGGGTTTAAGGTTTAGGGCTCGGGGTTTTAGTTTTATGGTTAAGGCTTGAGGCTTGAGGGTTTAGGGTTTAGGATTTAGGGCTTAAGGTTTAGGGTTTATGATTTAGGGTTTAGGGTTTATGACTAAGGGTTTAGGGTTTAGGGCTCAAGGTTTAAGGTTTAGGGTTTAGGGTTTAGGTTTGAGGGTTTAGGTCTTAGGGTTAGGGTTTAGGTCTTAAGGTTTAAGGTTAGTTTATGGTTAAATATTGAGGGTTTATGGTTTAGGGTTTAGGGATTAGGGTTTAGGGTTTAATGTTTAAGGGTTAAGGTTTAGGGTTTAGGGCACATGGTTTAGGGTTTAGGGTTTAAGGCTCATGGTTTAGGGTTTAGGTTTAGGGGTTAGGGTTTAGGGTTTAGGGCTCATGGTTTAAGGCTCAAGGTTTAGGGCTCAGGGTTTAGGCTCACCCATTCACTCACTGTAATGTTTTGTGTCTTACCCATTCTTATTAGTATTAACATAGAGTATTCAACTGAAAAGGGTTCATCTACTTCCTAGGTAGAACATTCAAAGAGAGTCATCACAATTTGATGTCTTTCATCTGTTGATATTTTGAAGGAGGGAAATGCCATATATCCAAGAATAATTTGGTACAAAGAAGTATTTTTATGCTCTTTTGAATAATTCTTTCAGTTACAAGCTATCGGAACAAAGGTTTCATTCGAAGAACAAAGCTTGATATGTCTAGTGCTTGTGTAAGCTGACAATTTGAGAGGATTTATTAGGTTCAAGTTTATTTTCCAAGATGCATTACTCCAATGTTTGAAAATGTTTCTTCGATGCAATGACATTATGATTCAGACACTCAATGATTCCTGAATGTCCAATCCTACCACAGACCCCAGTAGTCCTCAATCCTTAGATATAGGGAGACACCGTTACTTGGCTTCCATTTATAATGATAGAGATATTTATAAATTCATGTTATGACCTCTAAATCTATATGAATTTCAATTTTTTGGAAATCACATCACACCCTTCACTAAGATTGATGACTACCCCTATCTTTTTGAAGGTGATTTTGAAATCTTCCATGAGTTTATCATAGAAGGAATTATTAATGAATGGAAGGTCACTAAATCATAGGCCAACTGACTCCCATTCAGAACTAAACAAGAAGTATTTACTAGGTGATTGATAATCCCTTTGTCTTCTTATCTATTCCCGGTTGTTATGCTTATTTTGAACACTTCAAGAAGTTCTATCAAATTTTCTATCCATTCCAGTAGTAGAAGATATTTCTCTTTCTCAAGAGGAGAGGATAATATAGGTAATTTGGTTTTGATCCTACACCTCCGCATTGATATATTCGCATATTTCCATTTCCTTTGAGATTAATTTTTGTGTTGTGATGGTATTTTTTCCAACTTCCAATGGGTCATCCTAGTTTGCATAATACCATACATGGAAATATGATAAATGTGAAATTTGTTTTAGAGTGTGAAGAAATTGAGATTCAAGAGCACACACATATATGGGGTGAAACAAGTTTGGCGAGAGATGTGTAATATGTATTACGAAGGCATAAGTTAAATGTCATATACATTTAGTTTCTTGTCCCACCTCTCATAAACAAGGTAGTTGTACAAGAAAGAATCAATGATGGTTCTAGGTACAAGACTAGGAAATATGGTCCTAATATTGATATTCAAAAATATGAACTCACTCATGAGACCTACTGGAAATATATGAGGTTTAGGGGTTAGAGCTTAGGGATATGGATTTACTGTTTAGGGTTTATGGCCCATGGTTCAAGGTTTAGGGTTTACGGTGTAGGGTTTAGGATTTTGTGTTTAGGATTTATGGTTTATGGTTTAGGGCTTAGGGTTTAGTGTTCAAGGTTTAGTGTTCGGGTTCACGGTTTATTATTTTGGTTTTAGGGTTTAGGGTTTATAGTTTAGGTTTTAGGGCTTAGGGTTGAGGGTTAAGGGTTTAGGCCACATAATTCGGGGTTCGGGGTTTACCGTTTAGGGCTCAGGGTTTAGGGTTTAGGGTTTAGGGTTTAGGGCTCATGGTTTGGGGTTTAGGATTCGAGTTCTTAGGGTTTAGGGTTTAGTTTTTAGGGTTTAGGGTTTAGCATTTAGGACTCATGGTTCAAGGTTTATCATTTAGGATTTAGGGTTTAGGATTTAGGATTTGACATTTAGGGATTAAGTTTTAGGGTTGATGGTTTAGGGCTCAAGGTTTAGGGCTTAGGGTACATGGTTTAGGGTTTAGGGATTAAGGATTAGGGTGTAGGGTTTAAGGTTAGGGTTTAGGGTTTAGGGTGCATGGTTCAAGGTTTATGGATCAGGTTTCGTGGTTCATAGTTATAGATTTAAGGTTTAGGGGTTACGACTTAGGGCTCTAGATTTAGGGTTTAGGGTTTAGGTCTTAGGGTTCATGGTTTAAGGTTTATTGTTTAGGGCTCGGGATTAGGGTGTAGGGTTCAAGGCTTAAGGTTTAGGGTTTAGAGTTTCTTAGGGTTCATGGTTCGGGGGTTCATGGCTCAAGGTCCGGAGTTCGAGTTATGGGTTTAAGGTTTAGGGGTTAGAGATCGGGCTATGGATTTAGTGTTTATGGTTTAGGGTTTAAGGCTCAGGGTTTAGGGTTTAGGGTTTGTGGTTTAGGGTTCGTGGATTTAATGTTCAAGGTTGAGGGTTTATTATTTTGGTTTTAGGGTTTATAGTTTAGGTTAAATAGGTCTTAGGGCTAAGGGTTTAGGTTGTAGAGTTTAGGGTTTATGGTTTAGTGTTTAGGATTAATGGATAAGGGTTTAGGGTTTATGGTTTAGGGCTCATGGTTTATGGTTTAGGATTCAATGTTTAGGGTTTAGGGTTTAGGGTTAGGGTTTATGATTTAGTTTTTAGGGTTTAGGGTTTAACATTTAGGGCTCATGGTTCATGGTTTATGGTTTAGGGTTTAGGGTTAAGGGCTTAGGGTTTAGGGATTATGGCTTAAGGCTTAGGGTTTATGGTTTATGGCTCACGGCAACGGGCTGAATGTTTAAGGTTTAAGGTTTAAGGCTTAGGGTTTAGGGTTTAGGTTTTAGGGATCATGGCTTAGGGTTTAGGGTTTAGGTTTAGGGCCTCGGGTTTAGGGTTTAAGGTTTAGGGTTTAGGGTTTCGATTGTAGAATTTAAATACTAAAATATTTAGGTTGAATGCTGAAATCCTGAAAATTACCTATATACTGACAAGATTATACTATAAAAACTATCTCCTAAACCGTGACTAATGGAGCTGTGAGACTAGTTCCATAAGTTATGAGAGTGACCCAAATTTATTATATTTAGTAAAATAAATTTAAAGTATAGAAATAATAAAATATAAATAATAATAATTATTTATATTTTATTATTTCTTATACTTATTATTTATATTTTATTATTTCTTATACTTAAACATTTATTTTTGTAAATAGAAGCATGCCAATGCACATATAATGTTCATACTATGAAGAATGCGTACGTGTTATAGTGCGCACATGTTATAACGCGTACACATTGTGTGCATTTTTAATTTTTCCAAGCCATGCCTCAAGGCTTGGGATATGGTTGATCCCCAAGCCCGAGGTATGGCCCCGCACAAACACAACAAACTACGAGTTTTTGCGGGAAAACGCAAAAATCTCTTCCTCCATCATAAATAGACATAAAATGATCGATTCATTAAAAAAAATTATACCAAAATGTAGAGTAGACTATCTACTTTCTAAAAATATAATTTTCTAAATTTTCTAACTAATATAAGGTTTCCATATTATTTATTTTCTAACAATGCCTTTTTATAGATATTTTTTGAAGTTTAAACACATCTATATTTCATCGTATATATATTTTTGGCTCATCAAAATTGGAAAAAATTATACTAGCCCAAACTAGGCCAAATTCTATACACATTAAAAAATCTAATTTTCGATATTTTTTGAGGTAGTTAGGGAGGGGAGGCACGGTGAAGCTCATTATGTTTTTAAATTTAAGGTTTCATCTTAGAAAAATCATAAGAAAATAAATACTTGCTAAAAAAATCTAAAAAAATGTAGCCCAAACTAGATGCTCCTAGATATATTTCTACCAAAGGGTTTTCAAAAATACTAAATGGTACTCAAAAAATTGTGGGGGCACGAAAGTCATTCTCATTATGTTCGGAACAAAAATAGGAGAACCTATTAGTATTTTAGTTATTTGACCCACTTAAACTTATCGATTTTCAATAAAATTTATTAACTTGGAAACTAGACTCAAATTATACGATTCATGTTTATACAATATCTTCCAATTTTGAGTGTAACTATTTCAAAAAAATCTTAAAAGTCGAAGTTTTTATTTTTCTAAAAATGCGTCCACTTAAGACCCCCTTTTGGCCCCCCAACTTAGTGCACTTACCCATCCGGGGCTGAATTTTTAACCGATTGTGGATTAGGAACTTCCTTACATTTGAAATAGGCATGTATTCCATCTTAACTTTACCCTTCCTCTAATGGCGAGATGTATGAAGTCTCCAACAAGTGTCCACTCGATGTCCACTCATGTGACAATGAGTAGAAAAATTCCTCTTAATCTCCTTCTTCTCGGGATGAGGAAATCTTACTTTTGCCATTTCTCGACTCGCAAAATGAGATTGGTATTTTCCATGTGTCATGTTCTTAATGAACGGCATCAAATTCTTCATAAATTTCCTTCTTTTCCAACATATGGCAACAAAATGGTTATGCATCCCACAAAACGTACAAGGATAACCATCCATCATTTTCTGAATATCAAAGCCATACTTCTTTAACTAAAATAGTGGATCAGAAGTTTTACAATTTTCATGGTGCTTATGGTAAGAAAGTGGAGGTGGAATCTCAATACCTCTATGCTATCTTTTCCTACCCTCTCCTTTTTTAAAGAATCACCCGATTCCTACACTGCGAATTTGTCTCAGAGGGACTAGTGGGGTATTCTATTCACTTTTGGAAGATTGTCTTTCGTTAGCGTGCTTGGAGCATTCTCCAATATCCTTTCCCACACTAGTAAAACCCAATCCTAAAAAATGAGGATGATCCTTAACCTGTATTGGGTTAGTAATGCCTTGACTATCTTTTCCAATACCTCTTCCATCAAAACCCATCCTATACAAAAATTTGGATCCAATGCCTCTAGTATGCCTTTCAAATGAACCAAAGACATCATTACCTAAATCTAAAACTGAATGGGAGGAAGAAGAAGATTCCCATGGTGAGTAACTTATAATGTACTCCATCATGGTCTTTACATTTGACATAGAAGGTAACTCCTCCTCCCGATCACCACACCGTAAACTGATCAAGAGCTCATACTTTGATGCTAGCTCCTTTTTCAACCGATCAACTTGCTCTTCGAGGGAATAGAGCTTGCATCGCAGGAACACATTTTCCTCCTGGATTTCCCTAAAATTGGATTCAAATCCTTGAAATGATTTCTTTAGATTATTGGTATGATAATTTCAAACTTAAAAATTAGTTTTATAGACTTTGTGATTTTACTAGGAAGAAGTGACAACGTCTGGGTCAAATCCCCATCCTTATTCCTTCAAATTTTGAGAGAAAATACTTCCAAGTATTGGAAAAATATTTGTATAATATATGGTGGATAGGGTTTTTAATTTATTTTTTTGAAAAAGTGGGTAAGATATATTATTTTTAAAATATTGTAATTGGATGCATTTTCGGTTGTAAATCCGATATCCAAGAGGTATCTACCTGGAGGGTGGGTAACTATGAAACAAATCAAATGATGGATGTAACAGGTGATGTTCCTCACCCCATGTTAGCAATAAGGGGGAATATGAGGGACAATCCTCACATGAGGTTGTTTATGTCGAATTGAATTATTATTGAGAACATGCTCTCTCTAGATATGGGGTAAAACCCACAAGTGAAGAATGGAAAGACCTTGAAAGTGTGGAACAATGAATCCTCCAAGGTCAATGTTCAGTTAAAATTTTGGTTCCTTTCACTTGAGTTCACTACAAATAATCTAACCAACTCTATATTCTATTACTAACTAGTTCTAATCTAAAATTTTCAAAAAACCGTAGTTTAGAAAGATGAAATACATAATAAAGAGAAAACAACATGCAACAAACCGTCAAGAACATCAGTAAAATGTGTCAATCATGTCATAATCCGTAGTAATAATATCATAAAATTTTCAAAGTATATCAAGTGTATCATAAACCATAGTATTAATAGTATAAAATTGGCATATTACAAATCAATTGTGTCATAAACCAAAGTTTAACTAATATAGTAATAGAAATAATAGTGTAGAGACAAGTAATCACTAGTATAGAGATAGAGAAATATAATCATATTGAGGCATAAAGAAACAATCATGGGACACTCATGGTGTCAAAATATAATCACAATAGAAAACACCACATGCCACATACATAGAAATAAGTACATACACACATGATAGACATTGAACCACAAACATGGGACACTTATAGTGTCACAAAACAATCAAGGCACTCGAGCCATATAGAGTAATCAATCATCGATTTTTAATCCAACAAGGCAATAGTTAAGCATGAGCAAGAATTCAAACAATATAGTATTCAAACAAGGAAATAATATGTATAAAAAGTGGTGAAAATAATGTATAAGAAAGTGGTGAATATAATGTATCAAGAAAGTATAAAATACAGTGATGATAAAAATAGAGATAGTAAGGTAAGTTAACATTACACAAAACACATGTTTTAGTTATATTAGCTCAAAATATAACACATAAATTATGTATATAATCAATTGTGATGAGAAAATGTAAGGTAATTACTAAAACAAAATCATTTGTGTAGTGTAGGAGATGCCTACAATAAGTAGTTTCAATAAAAAGGAACCAAAATGGCATTTGTCACCGTGTATCATCCTGTGTGTTCTCTACATGACACTCAATATACCTTGTGTACACGTGTGTAAAGAGTATATATAAAATATATGTTATCCATCAAACCAACGTGAAAAACAACATGTATAAATTACAAGTTACCCAATCAAACAATAAACATGTCTTGATTTTATATTTTTGCCAATATGTGAATGTTTTTGTATTATGTGATTGTTTGAATGTTTTTGTGTTGTTTTCAAATCATCTATGTACATCAAAGTGGGTAGAAAAATAGCATATATATCATCAAGGAGATCATCCATTCCAGGGTGAGATTTGATAATATCAAATATTGTATTTTTAAGGATACACAAAGTTTACGTTATGTTGTTAATAGTTTCCATGGATGGAATTTGTGTGAATAAAAGCATCATAATGTGGAATATTATTAGATTCAGCTAAGTGAGTGAGTGTGAATGTTTTAAGAGTGAGGACTCTTCTAGCTATGTGGTGATAGTACCATTATCTTTGAGCATAGTGGTGTTGGCAATAAGAGAAAAGAAATGATTAATTGCATGTCCGAGATACATATTGATAGTCACAAAGGGGATTCTCCAATTTCGAGATATCTTATTACTAGACCAATACCAAAAATATGGTAAAGTAAGTAACTCAAGATAAAACAAGATAGATTGTAACTCATGTTGAGTATCAAGAGGTTCCCGAATAGTGATAACACTAACGATACATATAACTTATCTACTACATTAATAATATATCATAATGGGTCAGTTCCAAATACAATGAATGTGTCTCGATGAGTCGGGGTAGTTGGGATAGAGCTGTCATATGTAGCGGATTTAAGATGATAATGTTTGAGACTAGTAGAGAAAAAATAGTGGAACAACGATGGGATTAAAATTCAATTCACACGAATTTTCATCAAGTGAGTGCAATAGTCTCAAGGTCACTATTTGTCAAATTATCAATAATATTGTCTTGGAGTATTGCATTAGCTAATATGTTATGAGAATCAAGTGGAGCATTAATAGAAAAAGTACTAGTAGGATATAGAACTATACTATGTTCAATCAATGGTTATAAATGAGTAGTAGTATCCGATTCGTGGATGGATTCTGTTATGACATAAGTTGGTAATTTATCCATATGTATGAGTTACGAGGAGAAGTGATAACAAGTACTTGAGAAGAAGAGGTGTCAAATTTACAATATTTGAAAAGGATTTGGGTCAGCAACCATGGTATGCTCATATCCACCATGCATGAATTCGACATTGATGAACAATAAATGGAATACATACCATGAATCCAAGGGCAACCCAAAATAAGATTGTAATGTAAATCTATCCATGACATAAAATGTAGTGGGGAAATTATTAGGGTTAACCAAGATGTGAAGAGTAGAAAATTCTAGTGTAGATCTTGTAATGTTATCAAAATTACTCATGATAGTTATAGTTGTGTCAATTATATTCATAAAACTCCCATATTTTTTAACAAATAACTAGGACAAATATTAATGCCAAATCCATCATCGATCAAAACATGCTTAATGACGAACACTTGAATCTATGTCATAATGAGAAGAGGTTAACAAGGGTTTTGATTAAGTGGATGTGGAATAAATGTTATTTCCTTATTCATAGCCTTGAACATGTCCATGGTAGATGAAAAAACAACAAGTTGAGTAGTGGGAAACAAGGTAGTGGATTGTGACGTCTCATATAATATATCCTTATAAATAGGTTCATTTTGAAATAATCTAAGAAGAGGTATCTCATTAGGGAAAAATCATAGCACCCCCAAATGAGTTGTCGATATGCTTTTCTAAGGCGATTCATTTGGTGTGATTCGCATAACATTGAGTTTTCCCCCAAAGTGTGGGATTTTGTAGGTGGGAAAAACTCTCCGTTAAGGCCGGTTCCTACTCCTTTGTTTAGGTGTATACATGAAATTTCGGAGGAACTATCCTAAATCCTACTCTAATTTGTCAAGAAGGCGAGTTAAAGAAGGGATGCAAAACAAATAAAACTTAAGCTACAAGGTGATACACCAAAGGAGTGATGAACAATTGTTTTGCTGGTAGACATAAACCATAAGAATGCAACACAAAAACATGCACAAATAACCAAAATTGTAATGAAGGATAAGAAGACAAAAATTAACACGAAAGGGGATGAAGATCACCCATAGAACTGTATTATTACTCTCCCGGCTCGATACGATACATTACAATAGCAACAAGGAAAATTTGCATTTACAGTCTCCTCATGGGAGGTCTGAAACTCCATGAATTCACTTGCCAAGGGAAGAGGGGAGCCTACAAAATAGAAGAATGTCCAGCCCTTTACAATGAGTCCCACCCGTGTATTTATAGACTCAATCAGAGAGAAGAAAGAAAGAGAGAGAAGCGGAAAAGTAGGTTGAAACTCAACCACTGCCATTAATGCCTCTTACAAAATTTGCCCCCAAATCCATCTTGACTGTATCAATCTCTAGTTCGACGCCTCGAAGGAGGAAATGACGGAGTGGATTAAATCCAATTTGGTGGTTGAGGTAGATAGATCCCGCATTAATGGCCCTGAAGACGTTTTCTCCATTTTTATTTACCAAACCTCCCCAAACTTAAAGTTTTATATCTTCATGGCATGGGCGAGGCTGAGATGTTTCAATAAAGCAGTGTCGATTTGCAATATTTCGAGCCCTGAGTTGAAATATATGCCCCTTCAAAGTTTGTATCGAGTCCATACAAAAGGGTGGGAAAACTAGTTTGAAAAATGGACCTTCTTTTTAATATAGGACACGTGGAGGGCTAGTGCTTGTCTGAAGGCAGCCTCTATATTTTTCTCTTGGAATGGTGTGGGGTTGACATGTGGCTTCCTCCACCGATGCTCAATTTATTTGTTTCTCGGCTAAGTTATTTTCTTGGTGGGTCACATTCCTTGACCAAGGACACGTGGTTGTTTGACACTTGTTTGAGAACCCTCTCTCGATTCACCCTTGAGTTAGCTCTGTTTGGAAACTAAGCACTCTCCGCCGGCTTGCCACTATGCATTGACTATTTAACACCGACTCTGTCCACTTCAAGAGACCGACGCATGGAGGCTCTACAGCGCTTGCTTGAAAGCCCAATCAAGATTTTACCTTTGAAGGAGCATCAACTTGACACTTGGAAGCCTCTGTAGGTCTTTGGACTTTTCAACAAACTTTACCTTACTTTTTCGGACCATGGGCTATGTGGCGAGCTGGCGCGTGTTTGGGCCTTTGCATTTTGATTCAAATTTAGAGATGTGCCGCTTTGACATGTGGCTTTCTCTACTAGTAATTCTATACTTAACCCTTTTTGAGGCCCTCCCTGTCTACCTTTTGACCTCTGATGACCATTGTCTACGTGGAGGGCTGGCACTAGTTTGAGTCTTTCCCTTTGGCTCCCATCTTGGATTTGCACCAAGCCAACACCTAGCACCTTCCTGTTTAGCCGAAGAATTTTCAACGACCACACAAATTTTGGGGTTCTGGACGTGTGGAGGTGTGACGCTTGTTTGGGATTCCTTTCTTGGACTCACCCTTGGAGAAGTGTCGTTCTGACATGTGGCTCTTTCCGTAACATCCTCCATACTTAGCCAATTTTTTGGACTCATTTCGAACTATTTTAAGCCCAAGGACTTCAGATTTTTGCCGCTTCTTCCATCTCTTGCTCCTAGATTCTTGGTGACACTGATCCTCTTCCTTTGACCCTACTCTTCTATTTCCGAGCCCACCTGTAACTCTGTAGAATGGATTTAAGGCCTAGATTCTCTCAACAGAGCCGTTTTATGGATTTCTCCCACACAGGGTTGTTTGACCTTCACAGAGCCACTTCCATTATAGAGTCCCTTTGCAATCTGTTTGTAGGATCTGAACATGATTTCTCATGTTCTTTCAATGTGGGGTCATTTTGATCCAATATTTTACCCGGGGGGAAAATATGGATAACAATTTGGTGACTCACAGGGGTATTTGCTTGTTAGATGAAAAGACCAATTTCCTTATCGTATCCGTTGGGCATGGAGTCGAGAATGATGGTCTGATATTGATTCTACCTCTGATTCACGAGCCCGACTGTTTGCACTCTCAATCTTCATAAGAAATCTTGAAATGATGGTTTTTAAGAGTAGAAAATTATTTTGACCCAGGGCTTCGTATGTTTATGAATGAGTCAAATGCAGAGCAACAAAGCAACACCACAACTATATACAAAGTTTGAAATCATACATGTTCCAAGTAGAACATACAGAGTGTGCAAATAAATTAGGAGAAAGCATCCTAAACTACAACAAGACAATGTGCACAAGCACTTAGAGGAATGAGAAACTAAACTAATATATACAAGGTGAGAACTTCCCTTCTAGTAGTAGTGTTTAAGATAGATTCTATTCAATAGAATCTGCAACTCTTCACCATCCAAGGTAGACAATTGGAAAGCATTACTACTTTTACATCTTGTGACCATGTAAGGGCCACTCCAAATGGCATCAAACTTGGAATGCCTTCCCGGTTTTGCCCGATCTACATCCCATTTCAAAACTAGGTCTCCTTCCTAAGGTCCTTGCTCTTGCCTTCTTGTCAAAGCATCTCTTGATTGAAGCTTGATCCTTCTCTATTGTTTGAAGTGCATGTTCTCTGGTCTCTTCCAATTCCATCAGCTCTGCATACTTGGCCTCCATTGGTTCAAACTCGGACACCTCCAGTTACTTCATGAGTTCTAATGCTGACAACTCAAGTGATATAGGAAACAATGCCTCTTTTCCGTAGAAAAGTTTGAATGGAGAGTTTTCTATAGACCTCTTGGGTGTTGTCCTATCAGCCCAAAAGGATGATTTGAGTTTCATGTGCCAGTTTCTCTTATTTTTATCCGAGTTCTTTTGATAATCTTGATGGTTCTTATTTGTAGACTTTGCTTGGCCATTACCTTGGGGTAATAATTTGATGAAGTGATTAGGTAAATCCTGTTCCTCACGGCCCATCCTGTGATTTTAGAACCCATGAATGCCAATGCATTGTTTGATATAATGGTGGCTGGCATTCCAAATCTGGTCATTATCCCTTCATAAAAATATAGTATACTAGACTCATTAGCTTCTTTGAGTGCCACTGCCTTGGTCCACTTGGTGAAATAGTCATTGTCTCTGTGAGAATCCATTTGTGGCCTTGGCTCGAATTTGGCTTGATGACCTCGATGAATTCCAATCCCCATTGCATGAATGGCCGATCTACTAAAATTGGATGCAATGGCAGTGCTGCTAGCTTTTCCTTTCTTCTGAATAACACACAGTTCTAGCACTTTTTGATCCACGCATAGCAATCACTAAACACCCTAGGCCAATAATAACCCACCTTCATGATATTAAGTGCGGTCACTTGTGGAGAAAAATGACCTTTAGTTTGCTTCATCGTGGAATTCTTATAACACTCTTTCAATATGATCTCTCCTAATGTATCTTAACAGAATGCCATTGATGTCCCTTTTGAACAAGACATCGTCAATAAACAAATTTGGGATGGCCTGTAGCCTGAAATGTCTCCTTTTTGTTTTATTCATTTTTTGAGGACACAAGCCTATTTGTAGGAAGTGTATAATGCTCTGAGTCCAACAAGGAGTGGGCACATCCTCGTTTTATTCCTTGTGACTATCATCTAGGAAAAAAATAGCTTCTTTTTCATCACTTGCTTCTTCTTGTTGACTTGAGGCCAACTTCTCACATAATCGCTTCCCACGGGCTAGCTTAGTGACCTTGATCTCAATGTCATACTCCATGACATGAGTGATCCATCCTACACATTTTTCATTTAGATCCTTGTTGAGAAGGAAGTCCTTAACTCCTGCATGGGACACTAATAGTTGGATTTTATTGTTTGAAACCAAATGCTTAAACTTCTTCAATCCTCTGATCACTGTCAGGACCTACTTTTCGATGAAAGAGTATTTCACTTCGTAATCTTCCGACTTTGGCTGAAAAAGGCAATTGGATGCCTCGTATACTCTTTATTCTGTTGTACTAGGATTGTAGAAATTGTGTCACTTCCACCAAAGGCATATAATATGAAATCCTTAGAAAAATATGGATTCACGAGAGTTGGGGCTTGTGATATAGCTTCTTTAATGGCCTCAAAACTTTCTTTCTCTTCATTGTCCACCTAAACACCAAACTCTTCTTCAACATCAACGTGATTAGCTTGAAAAGGGCAAAAAGTTTGGTACAAACCTCCAAACAAAGTTGTATTTTCCTAAGAAGTTTTGAAGAGATTTCTTATGGCTTGCAATGGCAATGCTCTTATTGCTTCAACTCTCTCTCTGAGGTCGATTACCAAACCTTCCTTTAACACAATGTGGCCTAGAAGTCTACCCTTATGGGCCAAGAATATGTATTTTTGGGGTTCAAGATACCTGAATCTCCTACACCTTTGAAACACCTACCTTAGGTGAAAAGGTGGTCTCGCTGCATTTCGGAGAACACAAGAATGTCATCCGGGTAGATCAACACTATTTTGTTGATCAGCCCTTTGAATGCCATATCCATTTCCCTTTAGAAAGTGGCTCCGACATTAGACAATCCAAATGGCATTTTTTTGTAGGAATAGGTGCCCCATTTGGTGGTGAAATCTATTTTGAACTAATCATATTCTTTCACCATGATCTAATTATACCTTGAGTAGCCGTCTAAGAGAGAGAATCTCTCCGATCTAGACACCACTTGCAAGATTTTCTCCATTAAGGGGAGTGGGTAGTGGTCTTTGAGGGACACTCTGTTCAAGTCACGAAAGTCAACACACAACCTAATCTCTCCATTCTTCTTCTTGACTAGGACCAAGTTTGCAACCTAGCTTGAGTGTTTGATTGGGAATATGATACTCGCCTCTATCAAAGGGTTGCTTAACTCTTTCTTCATCGAGGCTCAATATGTGGATTAACCGGTCTACGCTTTTACCCGATGGGCTTAGCAACTTGATCTAGTTCAATTATGTGTTGGGCTAACCTTGGATTGAACCCTCTAAGGTCCTCATAGCTCCAAGAAAATACATTTGGAAATTATTGGCAAAGTTGCATGAATTCATACCTCTCTTTCTCGGTGGCCACTTTTCCAATTTGAAGCATTTTTCCTTCTCCAACTAGAATTGACTCTGAATATTCTCCTTTGATCTGTATATTAGCCTTCTCTTTTTGAAATTGATAATTGGGGTTAAAGATAGAATCCAATGTCACTAAGCCTTTGGGAAGATTGTTTGTATACAGCTTCTACTTGATCTCCATATTGCTGCTCTAGTCTCACTCCCGATTTCCGGTTGAGAACTCAACTTCCTCTTACAAAAAATTGATGATCTACTGATCATTCTCGAACACCTACCAACATGTGTTATTATTTAGCATGCTTTGGCCTCACAACCACATGGATGTGTGGTTGTTCTTTTCCCTCTTGATGCTATCAACCACGTCAAAGGTTGCTCTAACTCCTGCCACCTATTAAAAACTTCGTTCTCCCTCTAGGTATGGAAACAATGTTAAAGGATTTGAAATCCTCAATGAGATCCCATATCCTACTCTTGTAGATTTTGAGCAGGTCATTCTTGACAGAATTTTGTCCTTTGACTTGATTGGCAACCAGTTCACTGTCACCAAACACTTGTAGGTTCTTGATTCCTCGTCTTCTGGCCTAATGCAATCCATGGACCAAAGCCTCATATTCTCGTAGTGTTATTTGAGCAGAGAACTGAAATCCGAGGCCGAATAATACTTCACACCTTGGGGGACATGATCATAGCTCCTCCTCTCGGCTCCTTTTCGCTCCTCGAGCCATCAATTTTTTTTACCATACTTCATTGTCATCTTTGCGTTCTATCTTGAGGATGTCGGAAGAGGATGATTCTCCTCATGAAGGAAGTAGACTCCTAGTTTAGATTCTTCCATCTCCTTATTGGGATCAAAAGCATGCCTTTTGACCACCCATTCGTCGAGAGTCACGTCCCGGATACACCCTACTTTGGTATCTACCTCGAAGTGTTTAAGAGGTCCTCTTGATCGAAATCTTAACAATTTGCATTGATTGAGATAGGCACATAGGAATCAATTTGATAATCCACTATGGGCTCGGATATGATTGTGGCCTTCACTCCATACCTTATTTTAAAGATCATATGTGACCAATCAAGAGACAAATATCCTCCAATTTTGGCAAGAAGTCCTGGACAAACACAATGCAAAATGTGGTGGCAAGTCTATGATGATACGTTCTACAATATAGTCACATTAGGGCATGCATGAATTAGAGGCTTAGATCCTTAATGAATCCAACAAAGGGTCACCGTTGTCCCATCCAATCAGTACTACCCCTTTAGAGACGACTTCATACTCGAGGCCCAGTTGATCAACTATTTGTTTGGGCATTACGAAACTACTTGCCCCAAAATCAATCATGTAATTATGCACTAATTTTTCTCCAATGATTAATGAAACATAAAATGGAGGAGGCTTGATTCTTACCTCGTTGTTCTCCATGGTTTCTCTCAGGTTGAGCTGTGACATTGGTAAGCACTTTCTCTTCTTTAGGGGGTTGATTTGATCTTGACCAATTTTGCATGGTAGTCTACAATAAATCCTTCTACCCCAAAATGATCAGGTGACTCCTATAGTGAAATGTTTACTCTTTTCCTCTTCATTTTCTCAATGATATTAAATGAATTGTCCTTTTGCTGCCCCTTCCTTGGTACATTTTTCTCTTGCACATGGGTTGTTACAACCGGTGCCTGAGTAGGTCTAGAAGGTGGCTTGGATTGACTTTACATATTGGGAGTTGTATTTTGAATGCCAATACCTTGTGGAGCAATGGAGGGTTGAGGATCACCTGAGCTTGGTGAATTTCCTTCTCTAATATTTCTCTTCTTGGACCGTGTATTGACAACTATACTTTGAGAAGGGGTCTTGATTCATTCCACAAAAGTCTTCGGCCTGCCAATTGACGAGCATAGTTTTTCTTGGGGGTCCCTCTTGTTGAGCTCCTTACTACTGATTTTCTTCCTAGCTAGGTTCTTATGACACACCAACAACTTTGCACCATCGAGCTGATTTAGAGTACCATTGAAACACATTGATTGATTATGTGGCTGATTACAAGGGAAACACCAATCATATTCTTGTGCCGTGTTATTCTGCGCATAGGAACCAATGCTCTTGATGTTAAAGTCATTGTTATCCATATTTTTCCCCCCGGGAAAATTATTAGATCAACCATGATCCCGCATAGGAGGAAATAGAGTCAAAAGGTGGACATAAAAGGCTTCAAAATTGGCTAAGTATAAAGGTGTAAGCGGAGAATGCCAAGTGTTAGTATGGTGTTGTTTCAAGGGGTGAATAGAGAAAAGGTTTCTAAACGAGCGCCTGACTACCACATGTCCCAAGGGAAATTGGATTGTAGAGGAAAAGGTTGGTTCTTTTCCCTTGTTATCTCAAAAGGGGTAAAAGTTGTAAAATAGCCCACAACTCCGCCCAAGGAAAAAGTCAACATCTGGGCCCGAGTCAAAGCCAAAGCGGGAATCGAAAGAAAGGGCAAAAGATAAATTGTGAACCTGTAGGCCCGATTTTTGTTCCAATCTGGATGCCACGTGTCCCATATCAAAATGGTACCCATTTTCCAAGCTATTTTCCTACCCTCTTATACGGACCCGATACAAAATTTGAAGGGGCATATCTTTCGACTTAGGGCTCAAAATATTACAAATCTGATGCCGTTGGAAAGATCTCGGCCTCACCCATGTCATGGAGGTCTGAAAATTTAATTTTGAGGAGGTTAGGTGAAGAAAAATGGAGGAAACATCTTCAGGATTTATATGTAGGATCTTCTTGCCTCAATAACTAGATCAAATTTGATCTGTTCCACCGTTTCGTCTTCCTCCAAGGCGCTGAACCGAGGATTGATGCAGTAGAAAAGGATTTGGGGGAGAGATTTCAATAGAGGCATTAACAAAGTGGTGGTTGAACTTCGAACTACTTTTCCCACTTCTCTCTCTCTCTTATTTCAAGCTGACTCTATAAATACAGGGGCAAGGTTCATTGTAAAGGGTTAGACATTCTTTGTTTTGTAGGATCCCTTCTCCTCTTAGCAAAGGGATTTGTGGGGTTCAAGCCTTCCATCAAAAATTGCATTACATTTCTACCTCTTGGCTACTTTGTAATGGACTGTATCAATCTATGGAGCAATAAAACACGTCTGTGATTGATTTTAGATCCTTTCTTGTCTCTTTTGATTTCATCTAGTCTCCCATTATATATCTGGCTATATGTGCTTGTTTATTGTATGCATTTTGTTGGTTTGTGTCTATTAGCAAAATAAGTGTTCATCATTCCTTTAGTGCATCACCTCGTAGTTTAGCTTTGTTTTAATTTCGTATTCTTTCTATCCTGCCTCCTTGGTAAAGTTTAGATTAAGATTAAGAAAGATCCTCTGCAAGTTTCTACATAAGCACCTAAATGGAGGAATAAGGAACCAACCTTCATTCAAGAGCTTTCCCATTTTGCAAGGTCCCACACCTTGGGGACAGTTTAATGTTACACAATCACACCAAATGACTCGCCTTAGAAAAGCAGACATGTAGAACTCATTTGGGGGTGCTTTGTGATTTTATGTTAACAGCTTTTGGAATGCCCGGTAGGACTAAGAAGTCTCCATCTTATTACAGTAGGGATTGATGTACACTAGCTGTGATTCTGGCTTTTAAGAATCCTTAAAATTATACATCTGATGACTCCAAAAGAAACAAATCTACTGATTCTAGCAGCCTAATCTTGGGAGATTCATGAGAAAACCTGGTCTAGAGCAAGGAAAGAAGGTATATTTGAATACTTGCATCTATCCCCAGGAAGAGAAAGGAGAGGGAGAAGAGTTCAGAGGTCTCCATCTCCACCAAGCAGAACCTTGTTAACACCTCCACCTGCAAGGCCTTTCTTTTAGTCTGCAAGGATTCTTAGGCCAATCAGAATGGCACAACCAAATCCATATGTCAACTTCATCGGCAGTAGTCCACTCACCTTGAATGTACAAAACCTAATTTCGATTGCAACATTAAAGAGCATCCCACATTTCACTGGGGAAAATAAAACCTCTCCTAGTGACCATGTCCAAGATATTGCAAATGTCTGTACAATCCATGAGATCCATGAGATGGACATTACAGTTAAGCTGATCGCCTCTTCATTCAAAGGGAAAGCTTCACAATGGTTCAGGAGTCTTGAAGCAGGCTCTATCCAGAACTGGAACCAGTCTGTGCATGGCTCTTCATAATCAGTTTGGGGAAAAGGTGATAACTTATCTTTGTTGGAGCAACTAACAACAATTAAGAGAGCCCCTGAATGAGCAACTGACAAACTTCAACCTCAGATTCCAATGGACCTAGGATAGGATTCCAACAATAGTAAAGCCCACTAATGAAGGTGCCTTCTTATACTTTCTTAGGGATTTAAATTATGATATTTCTCTGATGATTCAGTCAATGGGGGGCACTACATTACCTGCAACCTATAGCCTCTCCATAGGGGCTGAGAACCATTTGATTCAAGCTAGAAAATTGCTCCTAGGCCATCCATGCCTCTTTACCTTGAGTTAGGAAGCCCAAATACTAGCTAAGCACCTACATTAGCTCATATAACCACCCCCAGGAGTCAAAGCTCAGCTGAAGCTTCTACTTCATCATCTAATACCTCTAAAGAGTTTCAGGAATTAGTGATGAAGCAACTTCAAAAATTTGGGAATGAGCTAGTGATCATCAAAAGACAACAAGCTCAGAGTTCTAGGCCATACCAGCCCCAGGCTCACTATCAAGATAGACCCCAGTATCAGAAAATAGGCCACCACCTCAGACCTTAAACTAGAGCTAGAACCAAGGACAACCCCAAGCTGCTAGACATTTCAATCAGTATGATCCTAATACAGCTTCAATGTCAAGAGCATTGGTCCTAGTATAGAAAAATATGGCACAAGAATATCATTGGTGTTTTCCATGCAATCAACCACACAACCAATCAACGTGCTTTAATGGTGCTCTAAATTAGGCCTTGATGGTGCAAACCAGTATGGTGCCATAAGAACCTAACCAAGAGGAAGATCAACAATAAGGATCTCAACAAGGTGGCCCCCAAATGAAACTATGCTTGTCAAATGGTAGGCTGAATACTTCTGTGGGATGAATCAGTTCCCTTCTCAAAGTGTAGCTACCAATACACGGTCCAAAAAGAGAAGTATTGGAGAGGGTCAGCCACTGAATTAAGGTGACCCTCAATCTTCCATCACTCCACAAGGTCTTATTGCTCCAAGTGTAACTCTAAACATATAGAACCAATCCAAGCCACCTCCCAAATCTAGTCAAGCACCAATTGTAACAACCCATGTGTAAGAAATAAATGTGTCTAGGAAGGGGCAGCAAAAGGAAAGCACATTAAATATTATTGAGTAGATGAAAAGGAAAAGTGTGAACATTTCACTATGGGAGTCACTAGCCATTCCAGGGTAGAGGGATCTATTGCAGACCGCCATGTAAAATTGGTCAAGTTCAAATCAACCCCTAACCAACAAGAAAGAGTGTTTGCCAATGTAGTTCAACCTAGGAGGAACCATGGAGAACAACAAGGTAAAAACCTGAGACCTCCTCCCTTCTATGTCTCATTGATTATTGGAGACAAATTAGTGCATAATTGTATGATTGATTTTGGGGCCAGTAGTTATGTGATGCCCAAACAAATAGCTGATCAATTGGGTCTCCAATTAGATGGGAAAATAGTAACCATTGTGGGAATTATCAAGGATCTGAGTCTCACTCTACACGCTTTCCCTAATGTGACTATTTTGTAAAATGTGTCAATCATAGACCTACCACCACATTTTGCTTTGTGTCTGTCTAGAGACTTCACTGCCAAAATTGGAGGCTACCTATCTACTGATTGGTCACATATGCTCTTTAGGACAAGGTATGGGGTGAAGGCCACAATTAGATCTAAACCTATTGTTGATTATCATATTGAATCCTATGTGCCTATCCTAATCAATGCCAATTGCTCAACTTTTGATCAAGAAGACCTCCTAAACACTAATTAAATAGATACCAAGGTGGGATGTATCCCAGACTTGACCCTAGATGAGTGGGCCAACAAAAAACTTGCTTTTGACCCCAATAAGGAGATGGAGGAATATGAACTGGGTGTCTACTACCTACATGAAGAGAATCAACCTTTTCCGACCTAATGAAGCTAGATTACAAGGATGACAATGAGGTATGACAATTGTTCTTTGATGGTTCAAGGAGTAGACAACGAGCTAGAGGAGGAGCCATGATTGTGTCCCCTAGAGGTATGAGATATTATTCAGCCTTCAAATTCTAGTTTGTTTGCTCACATAACACTGATGAATATGAGGCTTTAATCCAAGGTCTTCATTGGGCAAGGAAGTTGGGAATCAAGAACTTGCATGTATTCGGTGACAATGAACTAGTTGCCAATCAGGTCCGAGGACTTAATGCTATAAAAAATGACTCGCTCAAACAACACTGCAAGAGTAGGGTATGGAATATCATGGAGGATTTTGAGGCCTTTAGTATTGTGTCCATACCCAGGAAGGAGAATGAAGCTGCTGATATACTTGCAGCGGTTGGGGTAACATTTGATGTGGTTGACAGCATCAAAAGAGATAGAGAACAACCACATATCCATGTGGTTGTGAGGCCAACAATGTTAGATAATAATACATGCTTTGGAAGGTGTTTGAGAATGATTAACAAATCATTAAATTTCTACAAGAAGAAGCTGAATTATCATTTATAAACCGAGCAGTACTAATGCAGTAGTATGAGAATCAGATAGTACAACTACATACAAACAAGCTTCCCAAAGGCTTAGTGACATTGGAATCTATTTTCAATCCTAATGATCAGTTCAAAAAGGAGAAGGATAACATGCAGATCAAAGGAGAAGATTTAGAGTCAATCCCAGTTAGAGAAGAAAAAACACTTCAAATTGGCAAAGTGGCCACCAAACAAGAAAGGTATGAATTCATACAACTTTGCCAAGAATTCCCTGATGTGTTTTCTTGGAGTTATGAAGACCTAAGGGGTTCAATCCAAAGCTAGCACAACACATAATAGAACTAGATCTAGCTGCTCAACCCATCAGGCAGAAGCAAAGACCAGTCAACCCACATATTGAGCCTCTGATGAAGAAGGAGCTGAACAAGATAATAGAGGAAAGCATCATATTTCTAATTAAACACTCAAGTTGGGTTGCAAATCTTGTCCCAGTCAGAAATAAAAATGGAGAAATCAAGCTGTGTGTTGACTTTAGGGATTTAAAGAACCTCCCTCAAAGATCACTACCCACTCCCTTCAATGGAGCAGATCTTGCAAGTAGTGTCTGGGTCGAAAGGTTCTCCCTCCTAGATGGCTACTCAGGGTACAACTAGATCATGGTGAAAGAAGATGATCAATTCAAAATATCTTTCACCACCAAATGGGGCACCTATGCATATAAGAAAATGCCATTTGGATTATCCAACGTTGGAGCCACTTTTTGAGGGAAATGGATATGGAATTCAAGGGCTGATCAACAAAATAGTGTTGATCTATCTAGATGACATTACAGTGTTTTCCAAGAATGCAGCAGACCACCTTTTCCATCTAAGGCAGGTGTTCCAACGATGCAGGAGTTTTGGGGTGTCACTGAACCCCAAAAAATGCATATTCTTGGCCCATGAAGGCAAGCTTCTAGGCCATATCGTATCAAAGGAAGGATTGGCAATTTAATTGGAAAGAGTTCAAGCAATAAGAGCATTGCCATTGCCAAGTCACAAGAAGGATCTTCAAATATTCTTGGGAAAAATCAATTTTGTCCACAGGTTTGTTCCAAACTTTGCTTTGCCCTTGTTAAGCCAATAATGTTGATGCTAAAGAAGAGCTTAACATTCAGGTGGACAACTAAAGGAAAAGAAAGTTTTGAGGCTATCAAAGAAGCCATATCACGAGCCCCAACTCTTGTGAACCCATATTTTTCTAAATATTTCATATTGTATGCCTTTGGTGGTAGCGACACAATTTCTACAATCTTGGTGCAACAAGAACAAAGAAAGTACAAAACAACCAATTGATTTCTTCAGCTAGAGTCTGGAAGATTATGAGGTGAGGTACTCCTTCATTGAGAAGCAGGTCCTAGTGGTAATCAAAGGATTGAATAAGTTTAAGCATTTGGTTTCAAACAACAAAATCCAACTATTGGTCTCCCATGCGGAGTTAAAGAATTCCTTCTTAGCAAGGACCTAAATGAGAAGCATGCAGGATGGATCACCCGTGTCATGGAATATGACATTGAGATCAAGGTCACCAAGCTGGTCCGTGGGAAGGGGTTATGTGAACAACTAGCCTCAGAGTCAACAAGATGAAGCAGATAGTGAAAAGGAGGATGTTTTTGTTCTACAAAATGATCAAGAAGAAGGGAGAGATGATGTACCTACTCCTTGTTGGACCCAAGATATGGTACACTTCCTTCAAACATGCCTGTGTCCTCATGGGATGAGTAAAGAAAAAGAAGGCATTTCAGGCTATAGGCCATCCCATATGTTCTTATTGATGGTGTCTTGTTCAAGAGGGACATCAATGGCATTCTGTTGAGATGCATTGGGGTAGATTAGGTAGAGAGAGTGCTACAAGAATTCCATGTTGAAGCAACTAGAGGCCATTTTTCTCCAAGAGTGACAACACTCAAAATCATGAAAGTAGGATATTATTGGCCCAGAGTGTTTAGTGATGTTACATATGGATCAAAAGGTGCAATAATTATGCATTCTTTAAAGGTAAGGAAAGGCTAGAAACACTTCCATTGCACCCAATCTTAGTCAACCAACCTTTCATGTAATGGGGATTGGAATTCATTGGAGTCATAAATCCAAACTCAAGCCAATGTCACAAATGGATCCTGACAGTGACATATTATTTCACCAAATGGACCATGGTAGTGGTACTCAAGGAAGCAAATGAGTCTAGTATCCTGAATTTATATGAAGGGATAGTTACCAGATTTGGAGTTCCAACCACCATCATATCAGACAATGCATTAGCATTCATAGGTTCCAAGATCATAGGATGGATTGTTAAGAATGTGACTTATTTGAGTACTTCATCAAACTATTACCCTCAAGGTAATGGCCATACTGAGTCCACAAACAAGAACCTACTAAAGATCATTAGAAGAACTCTTGATGAGAATCAGAAGACCTAGCACACAAAGCTCAAAACGGCCTTATGGGTTGATAGAATAACACCCAAGAGATCTACATGAAGCTCTCTATTCAATCTCATATATGGGAAAGAGGAATTGTTTCCTATATCACTTGATTTGCCAGCATTGGAGCTCGTGAAGCAACTAGAGATGTCTGAATTTGGACCAATGGAGGCTAGGTATGCGGAGCTGATAGAATTAGAAGAAACCAAAGAGCATGCTCTCCAAGCAATAGAGAAGAATCATGCTTCAATCAAGAAATGCTTTGACAAGAAGAAAAAAGTCAAGGACCTTCCAGGAAGGAGACCTGGTTTTGAAATGGGATGCAGATTGAGCAAAACTAGGAAGGCATTCCAAATTTGACACCATCTGGAGTGGCCCCTATATGATCATAAGATGCAAAAGTAGCAATGCTTTCCAATTGTCTACATTAGAGGGTGAAGAGTTGCAGATTCCAGTAAATGGGATCTATCTTAAGCACTGCTACTAAAAGGGGAGTTCTCACCCTACATATTAGTTTAGTTTTCTCTTTCCTCTAAGTGCTTATGCACATTGTCTTGTTGTAGTGTAGATTAATTTTCTCCTAAGTGCTTTGCACACTCTGCATGTTCCATTTGGAGCATGTATGATTTCAAATTTTGTATATAGTGTGGTGTTGTTTTGTTTCTCTCATGCAGTGTTTGGACTCGGCATTTGGTCAAGATCAGTTTTGGTTCTAATGGGTTTCCAAGCGGCCCAGGGGTCAGTTTTCAAAGTTCAGATCAGTAGCAGGCTATCACTCATGACTCCATGCCCAACGGATATGACAAGGCAATTGGTCTTTTCATCTAGCAGGAAGATACCCCTATGAGTCGCCAAATTGTTATCCATATTTCGACCCCCGGGCAAAATATTGGATCAACCACGATTCCACATAGGAGGAAATAGAGTCAAAAGTGGACAAAAAGGCTTCAAAATTGGCTAAGTATAAAGGTGTAAGCGGAGAATGCCAAGTGTCGGTATGGGGCTTTGTTTCAAGGGGTGAATAGAGAAAATGTTTCTAAATGAGCGCCAAACTACCACGTGTCCCAGGGGAAAGTGGACCATCGGGGAAAAGGTTGGTTCTTTGCCCCTTGTTATCTCAAAAGGGGTAAAAGTTACAAAATGGCCTGCAACTCCGCCCAAGGAAAAATTTAGCATTTGGGCCCGAGTCAAAGCCAAAGTGGGAATCGGAAGAAAGGGGCAAAAGATAAATTACAAACCCTTGGCCTAGTTTTGTTTTCCAATCTAGCTACCACGTGTCCCATATCAAAAGGGTACCCCTTTTCAAAGCCGCATTTTCCCACCCTCCTATACTGGACTCCAATACAAACTTCGAAGGTGCATATCTTTCGACTCAGGGCTCAAAATATTGTGAATCTAATGCCGTTGGAAAGATCTCGGCCTCACCCATATCATGGAGGTCTGAAAATTTAATTTTGAGGAGGTTTGGTGAAGAAAAATGGAGGAAACATCTTCAAGATTTCATACAGGATCTTCTTACCTCAACAACCGAGATCAAATTTGGGAGTAAAAATGGATTTGGGGGAGAGATTTCATCGAGGCATTAACAGCGGTGGTTAAACTTCGACCTAATTTTCTTGCTTCACTCTCTCTCTTCTTCTTTCAGGCTGAGTCTATAAATACGGGGGCAAGGTTCATTGTAAAGGGTTGGACATTCTTTGTTTTACAGTCTCCCTTCTCCTCTTAGAAAAGGGGTTTGTGGGGTTCAGGCCTTTCATCAAAAATTGTATTACGTTTCTACCTCTTGGCTACTTTGTAATGGCCCATATCAATCTAAGGAGTAATAAAACACGTATGTGATCAATTTTAGATCATTTCTTGTCTCTTTTGCTTTCATCTGGTCTCCCATTATATATCTGGTTATATGTGCTTTTTTATTGTATGCATTTTGTTGGTTTGTGTCTATTAGCAAAATAAGTGTTCATCATTCCTTTGGTGCATCACCTCATAGTTTAGCTTTTTTTTTAATTTATGTATTCCTTCTATCCCTGTCTCCTTGGTAAAGTTTAGATTAGGATTAAGAACAGATCCTCTGTAAGTTTCTACGTATGCACCTAAACAGAGGAATAAGGAACCATCCCTCAATCTGGAGAGGTTTCCCATTTTGCAAGGTCCCACACCTTGGGGAAATTTCAATGTTATGCAATCACACCAAATGACTCTGCCTTAGAAAAGTAGACCTATAGAAATCATTTGGGGTTCGTGATTTCACGTTAACAGTTGTGTTTGGATCATATGACCTGAAAGGTCTAGTAGCTTGAGGTTTCCCTTGGTGTTGACTTGGATTTACAACCCGGGATGGTAGACTATTTTGCTAATACAGGGGTCTAGCCTCGATCGAACTCAGGGCTGATATGGTCTAGGAACTGAGCCTACTGTCTTTTGATGGTTACTAGCTCATTTCCTAGGCTTTGTAGTTTTTTCATAACTTCCTTAAGCTCCTTTGAGGTGTTAGATGATGAAGTGGAGGCTCCAGCTGAACTTTGACTCTTGGGGTTGGGTATAGGAGCTAATATGGGCATTTGGTTGGTACATGGGTTTCCTAACTTAGGATATAGCGGCATGTATTTCCTAGGGGCAAGTTTACCGACTTGAATTAAAAATTCTCGCCTCCTATGGAAAGGCTATAGGCTACAGGCAAGGTTGTGGCCCCCATTGACTGAATCATCAAAGAAATATCAGAATTTAAAGCTCTAAGAAAGTATAAGAAGAAACCTTCATTAGTGGGCTTTACTATTGTTGGAATCCTGTCCCAGGTCTGCATTGAAATCGAGGTTGAAACCCGTCAATTTCTCATTCGAGCCATCTTGATTGTTGTTAGCTTCTCCAAAGAAAGATAGGTTATCTCCTTTTCTCAAACCGGTTGTGAAGAGTTGTGCATAGATGGTCCCAAGATTGAAAAGAGCCTGCTTCTAGGCTCCTAAACCATTGTGAAGCTTTTCCCTTGAGTGGAGAGGCTAACAACTTGACTGCAATGTCCATTTCAGCGATCTCATGGATTTTACAGAAATTTGCAATGTCTTGAACATGGTCACTAGGAGAAGTCTGGTTTTCTCCAGTGAAATATGGAATGCTCTTTAATGCTGCCACTAGGATTGGGTTTTGCATATTCAAAGTAAGTGGGCTCTCACGGTGAAATTAACATAAGGGTTTGGTTGTTTGTGTGCCATCCTGATCGACTCGAGCACCCTCCTTGATTGAAAGAATGACCTCTAGGAGGAGGTGTTGATAAGGATTTGTTTGGAGGAGATAGAGAACTCGGGCTCTTCTTCATCTTCTTCTTAAATGCTGTCTCTGGAGACAAGTGTATGTGTACAAACTATCCTTCTTCTCTTGTTCTAGACCTTGTTTGTATCCTTCTCATGAACTTGGGAAACTTAGATCATGTAAAACAGTGGATTCTATCACTTTTGGAGTCACCAAAAGTGTAGTTTTTAAGAGCTCCTTAAAAGCTAGAATCATGGAAAGTGCACATCAATCTGATTGTAATAAAGATGGAGACTATTTTTTCCCAACGAGCATGCTAAAATTATTAGGAAAAATCACAACACCCCCAAATGAGTCGTCAAATCTACTTTTCTAAGGCAGATTCATTTGGTGTGATTCACATAACATTAATTTTTCCCCAAAGTGTGGGATTTAGCAGGTGGGAAAAACTCTCCAGATTAAGGCTGGTTCCTACTCCTCTGTTTAGGTGTATGCATGAAATTATAGAGGATCTATCCTAAATCCTACTCTAATTTTCCAAGGAGACAAAGTTAAAGAAGGGATGCAAAGCAAATAAAACTTAAGCTATAAGGTGATACACCAAAGGAGTGATGAACAATTGTTTTGCTGGTAGACACAAACCAAAAGAATGCAACACAAAAACATGCACAAATAACCAAAGTTGTAATGAAGGATTAGAAGACAACAATTAACACGAAAGGGATGAAGATCACCCACAGAACATGTATTATTGCTCTCACGGCTTGATACGATGCATTACAATAGTAACAAGGAAAATTTACATTTATAGTCTATATGGGAGGTCTAAAACTCCACGAATTCACTTGCCAAGGGGAAGAGGGGAGCTTGCAAAATAGAAGAATGTCCAACCCTTTACAATGAGTCCCGACCCTATATTTATAGACTCAATCAGAGAGAGGAAAGAAAGAGAGAGAAGTGGGAAAATCAGGTCGAAGCTCAACCACTGCCATTAATGACTCTTACAAAATATTCCCTAAATCCATCTTGACTATATCAATCTCTGGTTCGGTGCCTCGAAGAAGGAGGAAACGAACGGAGTAGATTAAATCCGATTTGGTGGTTGAGGTAGATAGATCTCACATTAATGGCCTTAAAGACATTTTATCCATTTTTCTTTACCTAACCTCCCCAAACTTAAAGTTTCAGATCTTCATGGTGTGGGCGAGGCTGAGATCTTTCCAATGGTGTCAGATTTGTAATATTTCGAGCCCTAAGTCAAAAGATATGCCCCTTAGAAGTTTGTATCGGAGTGCTGTATAAAGGGCGGAAAACCAGGTTTGAAAAATGGGCCTTCTTTTTAATATGGGACACATGGAGGGCTAGCGCTTGTTTGAAGGTACCCTCTATATATTACTCTTGGAATGGCGTAGGGCTGACATGTGGCTTCCTCTACTGGCCTTCTCAATTTCTTTGTTTCTCAGCTAAGTTGTTTTCTCGACGAGGTCACATTCCTTGACCGGGCACACACGGTGGTCTTTCACTTGTTTGAGAACCCTCTCTCTGATTCACCCTTGAGTTAGCACCATTTGGACACTTGGCACTCTCCGCCGGCTTGCCACTATGCATTGAATATTCAATCTGAATCCGTCCCCTTTGAAGATACTAGACGCGTGGAGGATCTGCGCTTCTTGAAAGCCCGATCAAAATTTTTCCTTTGAAGGAGCATCGAGTTGACACTTGGAAGCCTCTGTAGGTTTTGTACTTTTCAATGACCTTTACCTTACCTTTTTGGACCTTGGGCTACATGGCGAGTTGGCACTTGTTTGGACCTCCCATTTTGGATTCAACTTTGGAGATGTGCCGCTCCGACACGTGGCTCTCTCCACTAGTACTTATATACTTAACCCTTTTTGAGGCCCAACATGTATGCCTTTTGACCTCTATTGACCATTTGATACATGGAGGGTTGGCATTAGTTGAGTCTTCCCCTTTGGCTCCCATCTTGGATTTACGTTGAGTGACACCTGGCACCTTCCTATCTAGCTGAAGACTTTTCAATGGCCACACAACTTTTGGGGTTCTAGACACGTGGAAGTATGACGCTCATTTGGGATTCCTTTCTTGGACTCACCATTAGAGAAGCACCATTCCGACATGTGGATCTTTCCACAACATCCTCCATACTTAGCTGATTTTTGGACTCATTCCAAATTGTTTTGGGCTCGAGTACTTCAGATTTTCACCTCTTCTTCCATCTCTTGCTCTTGGCTTCTTGGTGACACTTCTCGTCTTCCTCCAACCCTGTTGTTCTATTTCTGAGCCCACATGTAACATGTAGAATGGATTTAAGGCCTGAATTCACTCGAAAGAGCCATTTTCTAGATTTCTTCAACACAGGGTTGTTTGACCTTCGCAAGCCCCGTCACTTCCATTATAGAGTCCCTCTGCAATCTGTTTGCGGGATTTAAACGTGATTTCTCATGTTCTTTCAGTGCGGGTCATTCTGATCCAATATTTTCCCAGGGTGAAAAATATGGATAACAGTATCTTAAGCGGGTGTATTATTTAATTTCTCCAATATATCAAACACTTTAGCAGGATAACTAGATTTAGCGAGAGGAGCCATAGGTGATGATGGCAAGGGTGGTTTTCCCCAATTGGTTGTTTAGTGTGGCATGTTGTGATAACATTAACATCATTATCCATGGGTGCGTAATCAAAGAAAGGTGAACGTTTCTAAGTAAGAGGAGAATATTGATCTTGTACATTAATGTATGAATATCCTATTGTCTTGTGTTTTTGCATGGGTAAAATTCACTAGAAAATAGGAAAACCATACCATAGTGTCAAAAAAATTCAATGTTACACCTTTCTAAGACACCCCCAAGCCAACATTTTCCATGTATCAATCATATCCTTTCATTCAAATGGTATATATGTGTTTTTCATTCATTATAATAGGCGATTTAGGAAGAAAAGGTCATTTGAATAACTTTTGGAGTAGCGTATCTAAAATTGGAGTTTCAAGCAATATTACGAAGGGCTATCATCATCATTCCTAAGACAAGTGCATAACCCATGGAATGGATCAAAGGAAAAAAATCATAAATGAGGAGTATTCAATATCCAGGAACATCAAGGAACATATTTTGGAAGATTTTGGAAAGTTTCGGAGGTTTAGGTGCCGGTTCATGGAAAATGGGTTTTGAGGCCAAAGGAGCTTACACCGCGAACAAAACCTGAACTTTAAGAGGTGATTCTAGGAGATCCGGAATGATTTATTATCCCATCAATATATCATTGGAAATAATTCTCAATCCTCTACATGGTGGAAAAAATAAATCAATCTCAAACCCCATACATTTTTCTAGTGCGGCTCATTTTTTCCATTCACAACAAGAAATCCCAAGAAAAATTTTGTTTTTAAAGGGTTTAAAGAAGTATAAAGGAATGTGACATGTAACATCATTCTAAAAATCTATTTTCCATGAAAAATCATATAAATAAGTGTACAAAAATTCATCCGGGAGCTCAAGTTATGGTCTTTTCAAGCCACCTCAAGGTACGTTCTTCGATACTTAGTCAAATCTGTGAGGACACATGAAAAAACAAGGTTGAGGAAAAATTTTGCATCCTCATTTTTTCTCTCCATGGGGAAAATAGGAAAAAAAGTGCACCCTCCCCCCTTTAAGAACTTTGGTCACACCATATGACCTCGACGACTCAGTTAAGCACCTTTGACTAGTTTGACTTCCTCCTCCACCAACTTTGACATGCATGCCACTTGTCAGGATGGGGCTAAGGCACATTTTTATATCCATATTGTCCCAAACCAAGGGTAAAATTGGAAGAATAAATGCACCTCACCCCTTGTTGCCTTCAAATTCCTCATATGACCCTAAACTAGCCTTTACGTGCTTATTTTTAGCTCCCCCTCCATTCCTCTTGTCAAATGATTGAACGCCACTTATCGCAAAGATGATAAGGAACATTTTTAGTGCACCTATTTTCCTATACAAAGGGGAGAATGGGGAATAAAAAGGAACTCTCCCCCTCATGTCTCCCTTAGGTCACACATACAACCAATTTTTGGCCCAGGGCTCATTTCTACCCACCCTCTCCATTTATCTTGGCCAATGAGCAAATGACAAGTGTCGAAAAGGATAATCCACATTTTTTTGTGATGATTCCATAAAATTACTCATCGTATCATCTATATAACTATAAAATTTACTTCAAAAACACTAATCAATGCATGTGAATGTTCTAAATAGTTATATCTAAAGTAGAAAGTAATGCATTTCCCCTTATTCTTTCTTAAGCAAACTAATGACCAATGAAACTTCCACTAACTACTTTGTTGAGTAATTTGGTGACATATACAAGATGATGAGGCACATTCTCTACCATTTTGAAGAATTACAGTCAAAGGAGACTGAGTTTATAACAACTACGCCATTTTGAAGACTGAACCATAATAAGTTACAAACTAGGATCCATTTTTTTAGCAGAGTTATGGGGCATTATGGGATTTTTATGAATTTCTAATCGGTTGCCTATAGTTTTGGCATATGTTGAATCGGCCGTGTCTATAAGACACCTTCTCGTGACTATTTCTTAGTTAGTTTTTCGTTATTACAACAATTAATAGATAGAAGTTATTTTCAGTTGTTCTCTCAAACATGTAATGTACTCATTTTTTTATCAATACAATACATGATATTTTGAGGATACACTTATGTTAAGAGTCTCAATCCCGAAGTAGAGAAAGGGCGTTCTCGACTGAGGAGATTGAAGGACTGGTACTTTATGTAAAATATTTACATTTACTAAGTTCTAGTTTTAATATCTTGACTTGGTGATTATCTGAATACAATTTTATATCTCTTTATTTCAGCGAGTTTCCTTTACTTGTCATTTCCTTTAAACAAGCATTTCATTCAATAAATCTATTTTAGTAGCATAGATGCATTTGATATACTCTATTTTTCATTTGATAGTTTAGAAGCTTTTGATATTCAGTAGTTTAGACATTTACTCACTTTCAGTAGTTAAGTAGTATAGAATAAGAAAATAAACACCAAATGAAACCCCATAAAGAGAGAACTACCATAGTGGTCGAGCCGCATATCGACTTCTTTGCATACAACCTTGAACATAGCCATGGTTTATTAAATGATTTTAAGTTCTGATGACCCATCATTTTTGGTGTCATTTTCGGGGACTACCATAAGCAAAAGATGTCATTCTATTCACCTTTTATGTTATGGGTGTTATTGAAGTTGAGCTATGCAAGCAGTAGAAATCCTAAGCCTTTCCTTAAAGATAAATATTGATGCACAGACTAAGGGATGCTAGAGGGAGATATATACCTCACAACACTCAAAGAATATCCCCAACATGAGAACGTATAGTAAACACCGATAATACTACTCCTAAGAGTGACATTGAATCTGAACTAACTTACACTAAATTTGAATCAACTTGTCCAAAACCGGAAAAATTTACAGAAATGGGAGACAATGGAAAAAATGGTGATAGACCCTTGGGTAGAACCTTTACTTACCCCATTGTCTTAAATGATGAAGAGGAAAAACCTATGAAAAAAATTTCCCCATCCATTCTTGCCTACCTTTTGAGGAATGTCCACAAAAGATCCAGATCAATTCTTGTTTGAATTCAAAGTTCTATGCCAAACATATGACTACAAAATAGATAACCAAAAACTCAAGCTCTTTCCTTCCACCCTCAAAGAATATTCCATGATGTGGTTTATGGGATTGCCTTCTAGCTCCATTCATTCATGGGAACAGATGGAGACTAAATTTTTGGACAAGTACCAAGACTATTATAGGGGAAGAGATAAGAGGGAAGAATTATTTTAGATAAGACAAAAGGAAGATGAAAATCGGAAGATTATTTGGACAAATTTATTTTTTTCCATAGGAGAAGTGGTTATGAGTTGAATGCGAGATAAGCAAGATAGTCTTCCTTAAAGGACTTGATGATGAAGCCAAAGAATCCCTCCATCTCATGGGAGGAGGTGATGTACACAAACTCACCCTAGAATAGATCGTTGAGTTATGTAGGAGTTACTCTAGAACAAGGGGAGGCATTAGAAGAAAGAAAACATCAAAATATGACTTCTAGAGGAGATGGCCAATATGAAAACAAACATTTTAACACAATTAAATTCAACCATGGATGGGCTGAAAGCTAAGGACAATGCTGCAAAAGAACCTCTAGACATATATTGTCCCAGATGTAGGAAAATACATCCTTTGAAAGAGTGTCCTCTAGATATCACATAAATGTGCTTGATCATGATGTCCCTGAACATGACACTAACCATTTTACTCTCCTACCTCATCTGAGAGAAATATTAAACACTATGACTCAAACAAATGGAGAAGTAAACTTTGTTCAAAGATCAAATAATCAATCTTCTTATGCCCCTAGACCTTCTCATAACCCTTGGATGATGTCATGGCCCAATCAGACCCCTCCACCAACTTGGGGACAACCTGATTAGACACCACAAAAATGATGGCCTACCTAAATCCAAAACCATGGATACTTCCATATAATCAGCAAGGCTAGACACCATTAGCTAATGCAAATCCATGGCCAAACCAATAAAGGTCACCCCAAAAAAACTATAATCAACTAAGGAGGATTACACAATAGCAAGCTTTAATGTCACCACCAAAAAAACTCACCAGTAGGGGCAAGATGCAAAACTCAACTTCTAGCCCAACCTGTCTCAAACCCCAAAAATCAACAAACAACTTCAATTAGCGAAGTAGGACATGGTGAGACAATGCAAGTTAATGTCATTAATAACTTGTAATTGAGATCTAGAAAAAAATGAACAATCCTCTAATAGTTATTACTTGAGGTACATGAGGAAAGGGAGATAACCGAACATGTTCCACAAATACAAGAAATTAGGGATGACTGGGAGAAAGACAAGAATGTGCATGCAACTCCTTTCCCAGAGAGATTAAAAGAAATACGAGAATGGGGAAGAGACAACATTGGTTTAGGAGTTGAAAATTTTGAATATAGAGGTCCCACTCTTAAGAGCAATAAGGGACATTCTGAATTAAAACAAAAAATTATGAACCATTGTATAAAGACACCAGGAAGGAAGAAGAAATACCCAAAACAGTCAAAGTAAAAGGAAATCTAGCTGACCTTGTAGCTGGAAAACTTATTTCACAAAAATATGGGGACCTTGGGAGTCTAGTCATTACTATTTTTGTAAATGGTTAGTCAATATATAACATTTTGGTGGATCTTGGTGCTTCCATCAATTTCATAACAATAGATACATTCAATTTGTTGTCTTTGATAGGATTACAACCAACCAATACTATCCTCCAATTAGCAGATCAATCTATTGTTGTACCAGATGGAATAATTGAGGACGTAATGGTTACGATTGAATCCTGGGAGTATCCAGTAGATTTTATGGTCTTACAGACCTAAAAATCAAAAGATGGGATATCCAATTATCTTAGGAAGACCTTGGCTAGCTATTGTTGGCATACATTGATTGTAGGTCAGGAAAAATGACTATTTCAAATGGGAAAAAAATAAAAAAATATTTCTCTTTATCCTCCTTCCCAGACCATATGTGGATGTTTGTGAATGTGTGTGGGTGATTTTTTTGGATAATAACAATGAGTCCTTCTTATCTGGCCACCATTGCAGTAAAAAATCATATGGAAGAAATTACAAAGACATACCCAGTGTTAGATAAAGAAGATACCGCAGCTACAAAAACCAAAATTGTGGCTACGAAAATGAAACAAAGGCTACGAAAATGACTACTTTGAACTCAGAAAAATATCTTAGTGAGTAAAATTTCTATAGAAGGTTGTGAAGAGACTTATGATTACCATGAAGGAAAAACATCAACTAATTTTCATTATCCTTTAGCCAAGATTGTATCTTATATGGGAAAGGATTATGAGAACATGGCTATTTTTCACATGCTACAACCCCATGCTTGTCCCTTAAACTCTCTGATTACTGAGATAGAATTGGCTATTTTAAAAGACACTAAACAAGTAACTATTGAGATAGGAAAAGAATTTACTATTGGTAACAACTTAGAAGAAAACCAAGAGACTAGGGTCATAAACATCATGAGAAATCATTCAAACATTTTTCTTGGGAATAAACGGACATGAAAGGTATTCATCCAAGCATCTCACTCATCATATTTATACTGAGGATGTCAGACCAGTCATACTATCACAATAAAGGATTAACCTAACACTAAGAGACATTGTCAAAAATGAAATAGAGAAACTGTTGAGGGTAGGATTTATCTATCCAATATCTGATAGTCAGTGGGTATCACCTCTTGTTATAGTTCCCAAGAAAAATGGTAAGTGGAGAATTTGTATAGATTATAGGGAGCTTAATAAATCCACAAAGAAATATTACTTTCCCCTACCCTTTATAGATCAGGTTTTAGACAATCTGACAGGTAAGAAATACTTCTCCTTCTTGGATGGGTTTAATGGATACAACCAAATTAGTATAGCACATGCTGATCAAGATAAGACCACTTTCACTTGTCCCTGGGGTACATTTGCATACAAAGTTCTACCATTTGAACTTTTTAATGCACCTTTCACCTTTCAAAGAGTAGTTTTAACTATTTTTACAGACCTTACCAATGACTATGTTGAAGTTTATATGGATGATTTCACTTTCCATGGGTCTACCTTTGAGGAGTCTTTATGCAATCTTGAAAAAGTGTTAGCAATATGTGAGCAATACCAACTCTCCTTAAGTCATGAATTTTTTTTGATGATGGTTAATCAAGGGGTTGTTTTTGGGACATCATATCTGTGCTAAGGGTATCCAAGTGGATCCTAAAATATAGAAGTCATTACTAAGTTGCCTACACCAACAAACCAAACAAACATCAAAAGTTTCCTTGAACATGCAGTTATTATAGATGGCTCATAAAGTATTTTAGTAATACTTTTATACCAATGTTATCTCTTCTGAAAAAATATTGTGTTTTTGAATGGAATCCTTAATGTCAACAATATTTTGAAGTTATAAAGGAGAAATTGACCACTACCCCAGTCTTGAGAGGACCCAATGGGGCCAGCCTTTTCATATTCACACTGATGCTTCCAACACTGCAATGGGAGTTTTTATTGGAAAAAAAGATGAGGAAGAAAAAATGTATGCCATTTATTTCATCAACAAAAACCTGACCCCTATAGAGAGAAACTACACCACTACGGAAAAGGAATTTCTAGTTGTTGTTTACTCTCTAAACAAATTCAGACACTACATTACTGGTTATAAGATTTTTTTGTATACATACCATTCAACCATAAGATACTTAATGAACAAACCAATAGTAGGGGGCAAAATTATCAGGTGGTTACTTATTTTGCAAGAATTTAACTTGACCATTATTGATAAGCCTAGAAAGGATAATGTTGTTGCTAACTTTCTTTCAAGATTGAATGTTTCGGAGAAGGTGAGGAAGTTCAAGATCACTTCCCGGATGAGCACTTGTTTACAATATCGAGTACATCCTCCATGGTTTCTTGACTTTCTTTCTTGAGAAATTTTCTTGCTTTGCAAAAAATTGATGGGCTTGAATGCCCTGAGCTGTTGACTATATGACAATAGAGACCCCTTTTGCAAAGTATAAAAAAAGTGGGAGAATGTTATAATGTGTTGTATATTTTGTATATTGTACACCCAAGAGTATTGTACACCTCTTCCACGAGCGTTAACAAGGGTCCGGGGCTGGCCTAGGCCCTAATGGGGGTTTGGGGGCAAGCGGGCCTTGAGGAATTAAATTAGAATCCCTATTTTTCTAGGAGTATAGATATGTTATTTTTATCTATACGTATATATGGATGGTGTCATAATCCATGAATTATGGGGAACCGTTATGGGTTTTTATTAGCCCATGGTTTTTGTACCCATTGTATTGTAAAAACTACTTTGTGAGCTTCTTAATGTTTTACTTACAAATAGTTGGAGATGCAGTAGGGTAAAGCAAAACTTGGAAGTACATTATTGTATTGTAAATAGTTAAGTTAATGCAATAAGAGAGAGAAGTTATTGTCTTGGGTTTTTTCCCGAAAGGGTTTCTAGGTTAAATCTTGTGTTTTTTCATTTGTTGTCTTTGATTATCTTGAATATTCTATTCAATATAGCTTCTTGTTTATTAGTTTATCAGATTTATTCTCTTCATTTTCCAATTATCTAACTACAAGTAAGTTTATAGCTTATTTTACTAGTAAAGAAAGAAAAATATTAGTCAAAAACAACATTACATATAAGTGGTGTAATGGAATTTTTTAAAAATGTTGTCTTGACATGATTCTTTATAGGCATGTTCGAGAAGATGAAATATATGACATAATGAGAGCATGCCATGATGAACCTGGAGGAGGGAACTTCTTAGCAAGAAAGAGGAAAATTCATAATAACATTGGAGCTAGGTACTATTGGCCCTCTCTCCACAAAATTTTCAAATATGTATGGAAAAGTGATACATGTAAAAGAATGGGGAAGCCTACCGTATCTTTTGAAATGCCCCTCAATCCTCAACTGGTCTTAGGACCATTTGAGAAATGGGGGATTGATTTTGTTGGACCTATAGACCCCCCCCAACTTATAGAAAAGAGTACCTCCTGGTGTGCACTGACTATGTTACCAAATGGGATGAGGTTTAAGCAGTGAGATCTGCCAATGAAGACGTTGTAGTTGACTTTCTATACCATAAGATCGTGTTAAGGTTTGGAGCTCCCAGAGCCATAGTATCTGATCAAGGACCTCAGTTTGTGTCCAATATGATTAAGAAAATTTTGAAGCTCTACTAGATCAAGCATATGAAATCATCACCATACCACCCGCAATCGATGGGCATGTGGAATTTACAAATAGAGAATTGGAAAACATCTTGACTAATGTTGTAAATACAGATGGAAAGAATCAGGGCCATGATTTCTGAAGCAATCTAGGAATACAACACAACTGGAAAGAAGTATGGGAATATAACACAACCTGGAAACCCACCACCGATTTCTCCCCATATGAACTGTAAATGGAAAGAATCCATTGCTCCCAGTGGAATTTGAATTGCAGACTTGAAGAACAACACTTAAGATAAGAATTGACTTGGACTAAGCTCAACAAGATAGGGTGATGTGACTGAATGAACTAGATGAGATACAAATGGAAGCACAACAATAAGCTTAAATCCTTCAATATCAAAGGAAGGTATGACATGATTCTCATATCAAGACCAAAATATTCAAAGAAGGAGAATGGGCCTTCTTTGTTTGACTCAAAATACTAGCACTTCAAAGGGAAACTGAGGACAAGATGGTTAGGACCTTACCAAATTGAAAAGATATATGATAATGGATCTGTGAGATTGTTTCCAATTGATGGTGACAAAAGAACTTTTTCTTTGAATGACCATAGGTCGAGAGGTCATATCAACAACCCTTGGATAAAGAAACCTTCACTAAGAACATGCAACTGTGAGGAATTAAATTCAGTGGAAGACTTCAACTCTTCTAGCCATGAGTAGTTTGTTAGGAATATGAAAATAAAGGAAGAAGACCATAATTATATTATAGTATTCTTCCTCATATATCTAAAAAAACAAAAATATATATTCTTTTATGCATGCAAATAAAGGCTAGAAGTGTAAATTATAAAAATATATATTAACCATAATTTCTTTTCAAATGTAGGAGGTGGAGCACCAACCGTCAAAAGGACGTTGAATGGTAAGGTGATGTGTATTTAATTTTTACCAAAGATCTTAACTATATTTGAACTTACCAATACACTTGATTAAAAACAAAAAAATCTAAAGGAGTAATTGGAGAGATAAGAGGTAATGACGAATGAATAAGGCATGATGTCACTCTTTTTAAAGGATGAAAAATAACACGAGTAATAAGGCTAGAAGTGTGGGAACCATGTTAATGAATTAAAATCTCACCACCTTTAACAATCACATCAGTCATCTCCATCGTTATTCTCTGCCACCATGATGCTATTATAAATTCATGGGTAGTTCAAATTCAAGTTCTTGACATTACAAAAACTACACTTTGTCTCTTCCAAGCGAGGGATTTTTAGTGGAAAATATTCATAATTTGGCAAATATTCCATTTTAGGAAAATTTGAAAAGGTGAATTTTTCAGAGCAAGTAAGTGTCTTGTTTGCCTAAAATTTACAAAGATATTTTTTTAGGGTCAATTCGGCTTCGCCTACATTTGCAAACATATCCTATAAAAACCTAGGTGATTCACCGGTTGGGCTAGTATACTACTAACTACTAGTTGAGGTATCGACATATCAAGTACCATGAACTTATGAACTCTAAGCACAAATACACATTGCAAATCTATTTCAAAGTTTGCACCCATCGGGCGACAAGGAGCTCGGTTGACAAGGGCGATAAAGGATTTTTGTTAACGTGTGGTGTTGTGTCCCACTTCTTGTCTCGAAAATGTGAGCAAAAATGGTAAATGGGCGTTATCCAAGCAGGGTTTGTGCGAACACCCCCTTCACGGGAACCCGTTTCATGCAAAGAGACACATAAGCCATTATTTTCCACGTGTCGCAATTGATTGGGTTCACGTGAACGTGTGGTTCATGTGAACACCATTCGTGTGAATGGGGTTTCACGCGAACCACCTGTTTATACAGTGGAGGCGCTGCGGAGGAAATCATTTTCCTCCGCCCGCCTCCTTCGCGTGAAGTTTGTGCAACCGACCAGAGCCCACCACACCAGCCGAGAGCCCACCACACCAGCGAGCCCACCAGCGACGAAGCCCAGCAACGATGAGCCCAGGTATGTTAGCAAAATCATACCCATTTTTTAGCAAAATCGTAGCCATTAAAATACCATTTTTTGCAAAACCCTGGCTCATTTTTTTTAAAACCCCATTTTTTCTCCTAGAAATGAATTGAATGTGAAGGTCAACTCTGAAAATACCTGGTTGGCCATTTTGTATGCTACATCCTTGTTACTTGTAAATGGTCTCTTTGAGAAACTCTGAGGGCAATAGGCAATATTTATACCCTTCCATTATGTACGTCCAATCAGACAATAAAAGTATTCTTTTACCAGGTTCAGAGAAACTTGTTTTTTACAATGGACGATTATACTGTAGTTTCAAGCTAATTTTATCTAGCTTTATTTCTATTAGCTTTGATCCACGACTAAGGAAGAATTCATATGGTTGTTACCTGTACATTTTTCCAAGGTCCTCTTGGTTGCCCCCGTTTTGTATGCTACATCCTTGTTACTTGTAAATGGTCTCTTTGAGAAACTCTGAGGGCAATAGGCAATATTTATACCCTTCCATTATGTACGTCCAATCAGACAATAAAAGTATTCTTTTACCAGGTTCAGAGAAACTTGTTTTTTACAATGGACGATTATACTGTAGTTTCAAGCTAATTTTATCTAGCTTTATTTCTATTAGCTTTGATCCACGACTAAGGAAGAATTCATATGGTTGTTACCTGTACATTTTTCCAAGGTCCTCTTGGTTGCCCCCGTTGTTCAATGTATTTTTTTGAAGGGCTTCTTTTATGTGCTGCAAATTGTAACATAAAGGATCTTTTTAGTTTCTAGAAAAATGAGTATATTGTGTAGCTCACAGCTGCCTATGCCATACTAAGATCCCAATAGTGGCATAATTGTTGATTGGAGCCGAGATTGCAGAGTGCACTGCCAGAATAATGCATATCATGGAGATATTCCATTTTCACAAACCTTAATACTACTGCCACTGCTAGGAAGCTTTGCATATTTCTTCTGCAATATCTGTTTTAATGTGCCTTTAGGGCTGCTTCAAAGCTTCTAGATAAGATAATATAAATATAAATAAATAAGAACTTTTTGGCAGTAGTTTCCTCCTAGAACTCATTGGCTGCATGTATGCCTACACTTGAGAAGCACATGCTTTAATGATATCAATGAACTTTCAGATTATATTCTTGTATCCAGAGTAGTGATATTGTAAGGCACTATCAAAAACAATGTTGACAGAAGTAAGGATGGGAAATGTGACGGGAACAGGGTCGAGGAGGTTTGGTGTACAAAATGTACACACACTCATGTTTACATGAAATTACATTTTTTTAGGGATTTATCATTAACACGTATTGCTAATGGTTCAAATTTCATAAAAGGTTAGGCACGGCTATCATCTTTCAGCAAAAACATGCTCATACATGTTATGTTTATCAGTGTTGCATACTGATAGGTTATAATTGGATGACAAACATAAATAATAGAACATACAGAGTTCAAAATTTTAAGCACAGAAAAACAAACATTAATAAGAAAAAAAGGAAAAGTAAATTTCAGTCATATGAGTTAAATAAGATAATGCCACATCAATAGTTACATAAATAAGTATGAAGCAACACTTAATATTGTCTACAATGTCTAATGATGAAAAGGGAAAACAATCAAGTAATAAAATTTAAAAAATGACTCAATGTCTGATAAGAGGGACTTACCTTTCTTCTGTTGAAGTTCAGCACATGGAACATTGCTTCTTTGGGCCAGAATAGCATGGGAATGACCCACAATGGTAGAAAACTGTTGCTAGAATGGGTAGCATTTTTCAGTCATCAAGAAAAATATTTCTCAGTTAGAGAAACTTGATGGATGGCTGAGAAACAACCATTTCATTGGGCAACATATTTCTCAGCCTGAGAAATGGTAACATTGGCCAGAGGTTACATTTCTTCTAACAGAAGTAAAAAATGTCTATCTTTGTAATAAAGTGGTTTTCAATTTGAGCATTTATTCAGAAGTATCTAAGTTCCTTAAGATTTCGTCATGGAAGTTGTAATTAGATGGTTGATTATGGCACTTTTTGTGATCAATGATTCGTCATAACAAGATTTTCTTGTTTGTGATCTTTGGTGTTTTATGGTATAGGCGACGAATTGATCTCTCCTTGCATGTGCAAAGGAACTCAACAATTTGTTCATCATTACTGCCTTGATCACTGGCGCTCAGTCAAGGTGTGTTATTTCATCATCTTGAATTTCTCTTGTATTTTTATCATATATTGAAGGTTTTAAATTTTAATGAATGAAAGACTATTTATAACTGGGATTTATCACATAACTGTTGTGGTGTCCAGGAAGGTTTTGCATTCTCACACTGTACAACCTGTAAAGCACAGTTTCATCTGCGGACTGAAATACCAGAAGATTACTCTTGGCGTAAGCTTAAGTTTAGGATTTTTGTTGCACGTGATGTCCTCCTTGTGTTTTTGGCAGTGCAAACTGTAAGTACTCGATCTTAGTTGTTCCGGCTTTGTCAATTCTTAATCTCGATGTTTTTTCATGTTGGATTTGTGTGTGCAAGCCAACACTTTTTGGGAATCTGTTAATAGTTGCAGAAACAGAACTGTTAATCCATATTTTTTTGTATATGTCCCTGGTTTGTTTGATTATGGACACACTTACATTTGGGTTTGAGCTGTTGTGAAATCAGTGTTGCAAATTAGTAGGAGGTTTTAAATATGAAATGAAATGAATTTATATTTATGCCCACAAATGACCAAAAGTAAGTCAATGGACTTGAGAATACATTCAGTTACAATAGAAAGTGCTAGGCTGAAAGGACCATAGGATCAAAGACTACCTAAATAAAAAGAACAAAAGTATCAAAAACAAATGTGAGAAGGGGTAAACCCAAAGCAGTGAAGCCCCAACTCATGCGGTTAAGTGCTTCTTTACTAATTTTAGACTAGTTTTCTAACAATAATTTTGTGTTCAGCCTTACAAGGCACAAGGTAAATATTGCTTTTAGATCACGACTCATGGCTAAGCCGAATGCTAATTTGGCCCAATGGGATTTCTTTCTATTTACTTTATATGTTGTTCAAATTTTTTATCCTTTATTTTTGACTTCGTGATTAAGTTCGGGAGAAAATGCAATCTTAATCAGGAACCTACACCTAGAGAATAGAAAATTATTTCTGTACCAGAAGTTAGTCCGGTTAGAAAGTTAAAGAGTCAGTTCAATTAGGACATTAGAATTAGTGCAAGCAGAGACGAGGAGTGATCATTTTGCATAGATAAAAAGAGAGATTCGAGATGGTTGGGACCTAGGAGATTGTTTGCGGGCATAGGGGAACATTTTATTTATAACTTAACAGGGTTTCTATTGGGGCCTACACCATAACCATACAACAAAAGATACAGTCTTTCAGCTTTTGAACGATTGGGATAGGAATGTTACCCTTGGAAGGTCATTGAGGACCAAGGCCAGTCAAATGATAAAGCTTGTGCAATGTCATATCTTGTGTCATTTTGTATAAGAGAGAGAAAAATGTAATGCTCTTAGAGTAAGAAGAAAGATGAAAGAGTGTAAGAAACCATCCGTAGAAGGTTGATTTTGCAGTAATAGATTAGTGCAATATCTTGTTGTTTTATATAATGGAAGTCTTGATTCCCTAGCCTCTTATGCATTGCAGTTTTGATTAGTGTCCGTAGTTTCTATAAACAAGCATAGTTGAGATCGCATGCATAGTTTTAGTTTGTACTCATGTTTTGTCAAATGTATAACATAACTAATTTGTAAATAGACATAGCACAAATGAGTCCAGTGAGTAGAATAACCTTACTAATTTGTAAATAGACATAGCACAAATACATACCATAACCTTACTTGCAGAACAATTAAAAGAAAATAAAAGGCAATGAAAAATACGTGAACATTCATTTATTATTAAGGAATTTTCTTACTTAATTACTAGAAATAAACAGCTTCCTTGAAATGTAAAGTTGATTTATCCCTGATTTTGTATACAAACACTGTGATGACATCAATAATAGATTACAAATAATTTCAATGTTTTTGTGATTTTTAAGCATGCATAAGTGGTCAACTTGTACATGTGGAGATATAGATGCATTAGACATGTCTTTTACCGATGTGTTTTGTTGTTTAAAATTGGATTGGTGTTCTATTTGATTGTGCTAATTCTGTATCATATGCACAAAAATTGTGTTCCAGGGAAAGGTGAATCCCACTCAATGTGAGGCTTTGATAATGGTTTGTGCCCAGGTAAACTTACATTCTCTTCTAGAAACATTGCTTTGACTTTAAGATCATCTAAATGTATTCAAAACTTTTCATTTCTGAACTCTGCAGCATCACTTGGTATATTTTGTTATCATTGTGATTTGTAATTTATGTAATTTATTTGATTTTGTAATTTATTTTCTATATTAGTTGCATTGAAGCTTGAAAATTTCATATTTCTGTTTTCATTAATATAGGAGAATATCTTAGGAATTTTTTTAATTAAAAGTACTATTAATTAGAATTTTACTTTCATTTTTTTTACAGTCATGGCTTCTTCTGGAACTCCTAATTTGTTTGAGAGGACCGATTTAGAGATTGCAAAATTGCAATCTATTCTCGAAAATCCAACTACAGTTGGGCAGTATAAAGCCCATTGCGAAAAAATACTGGTTGATCTTCGTAGAATAGAGACAAGTTTGAAAACATATAATCCATTTGATTCTGAATCAATAAAAAAATTTATGGATTCACTAAAATCAAGTGTCTCAGGAGATGTAGGTTATAATGAGATTACATCACGACTTTCCGATAAGGAAGTCGTTAAGAGGTCTTGTTGGAGTTTTTATGCAGACAAACGGAAAATAAGGGCATATTATGTAAACAAATGTTCATGTCCTTTATGTGCCCCTTTGATTTATCCTAGATTTGTGGCCTCTCAAGGCCAATTTCCAAATAATGACCAATTACCGTTATACTTCATAATGATGCTACATGTTGAGGTTCACTTAAACCTAAAGGTGAACTATTTAGACATCCCTAGTTATTTGGGGCAGGGGCGTGGCCGTATTAGCCACAGGAAGGCATATAGAAAGGAGGGAGCTCCTGCAGTTGTTGACGCGCGTGGCAGCTTGTACCAAGGCCACAACCATTCTTATCAGGCTTTCAGGATGTCGCAGCACCTGTCGTTATGACTGCACATGAGGCTGCTATCGAGGGTCTTGCTGGCATTGCTCACGAGACCCAATTGATCTCTTCTGACCGTGTGGGTCAGTACCTTCAGAGACGCGATACTAGCAGTGGAGGTGCTAGTAGCACCAGTGATGCACGCAACGAGGTATACGCTCGTGCATCTTTGATTTCCCCAGATGACTTTGAGCTAGTTACAGATCCCGCTCAGGCACGTCGGCTAGGACGCATCATGGCTGCTGACTTGTTGCGTGCGTATGAGGTGATTGCTCGGCATTGCAGCATTCCACTATCGGGGGTTTTAGATTTTATAGAGCAGAGTGGGAGTGTATCTTCTAGTCAGGGTACTACTGCCACTGCTACAGATAGACTTCTGTTCTTTGGGATTGTCACACCTGATGTTCAACACATTTATGTTCCGGTGTGTGAAAATTAAACCTTTAATATAATTAAAATTTATTTTAATTGATCATTACTTTACAATTTATTAATATTAAAATTAAACATGTACTTTTGTGTTTAGGCTTTTGCTCCAGTGTGTGGAGCTTCACAGTCCACACCATCTACCCGTGTCACATACACACAACTCTTGACTGAGCACAACATGGATCTCGATGTTCCGGTCTGAGTCAACTTGGCTTAGTTGGCGACATATTTGTTGGTGTTGAGGTCGTGGATGACAATCCCATACATTTGGAGACGCTCCGTTAGAGAGTATAAATACATGTGTTTTAATATAATTAATATTTAATCTAAATTGAAATGTTAGAAATTAATGAACTTTATTCAAAAAACTTATTTATCAACTTCTTACATTTTATTTATTTTGTTTCACAGGGATCTACGGGACAGAGATCTACGGGTAGCGTAGATACTCCCAACATCCGCGCAGGGACAGATACTGAGGTAATCAATTGTACATATCAGTTATATAATGTATTGAATTAATCAAGAAATTGTTGTAGATTTTTGCTTATATATTTTAATATATGGTACATGCTATATATAGTTTATGACGTGTATATTCCTTTTTTTTAACATGCAGGGTGCAACAGAGCGTAGTGAGGGGTCTGGCACTCGCCCTAGTGCACGGAGGAGACTTCAGTGATATTTTATAGATTTCAAACATTTTAGACATACTTTTAGAGATTTTAGACATGTATATATATTCATACTCATTCTAGACATTATTATTATATTTTGATATATGTCTTAGACACGTGTATTATTAATATATTTTGATATATGTCTTAGACACGTGTATTTACAATTATGGATGTGAATATAAGACACCCCCTTATCTTTCATTTTTGTCTCTTGATGATATCATAATAGGTATATAACTAGCAATCGCATGTGTTTCATGAGATGTGAACGCCGAACGGTATATGTTATTTGATTTAGAGGCATAGTTATGTGAAGGTTGTTTCTACATTTCAGTCTTGCTCCTTGCCAGAGATTCCTCATTTTCAACCATTGACTAACATCCTTCCAAATCTGTTGTGAGAATGGACCCTGTACAAATAGATGGGTGGTTCTCCATGCTAAATAGATGGCTTGTTCTCCATGCTAAATTTATAGATGGCTTGTACAAATAGATGGCTTGTTCTCCATGCTAAATTTATCAGATGAATCATCAACAAGTGATTACTGGTTGTAAAGCTAGGTTCCCTGCAATACATTCATTATTTCTAGGTTTTACACTTTGCTGGTCTCCAGGAATTTAGTGATGCTCGAGATGCTGACGAGGCAAGATATTATCTGAATGGAAGAGATTTGAATGGGAGCCATATTGTTGTGGAGTTTGCAAGAGGGGTAATGTTTTCAGATTTTAGTTTTGTAATTTCTTCTATTATTCAGACATATGTCATTCATACCTTTGATCAGACCTCTTGGTAATTCACACCTTATTGGTTCGCTTTGTCACTTGTAACTAGTTGCAGCAGCTAAGAATAATCCTTAGGGAGGAGTTAGTTGTTTATAGCTAATCCAGTTTCAATTTTGGGTTTTATATTTCTGTTTTGATTTTCCTTTGTTCATCAATATTGATGGAGAGATAGATTTGTAGGGTAGGGATGGGCGAGTGCCTCTACTCTACACATAGTGGTATATAGATATAGATATAGATTGATAAGGCAACAACATCCATAGTTATGCTTGGAAGACCAAGGGTCTATCAATATCTAGATGGATAGCATGCCCAACTATTATATAGCCATAGCCAAGACAAAATGACTCCTATACCATTGTAAGAAGGATCCTCGATTGTTTTCCGGATGCTGGAGGCGACCAGACCGTATATAGCCTGGCCTGGAGGGTCTGCTCTGCTACTCGAGAAGCTGCATGCTACAATTTAGATTGTTGGAAAAACCTATGGAGTAGGATATCCCTACACAGACTTTAAATTCCATGCAAATTAGGAAATTGGAAAAACAAATGGAGGATGAGGTTGATGGAAAGGAGGTTTTTCTAGCTGATATATTTGGTAATTTATTCAGAACTCAAGAGAGACCAGGTAGGCAGACTGATCTAATAAAGTAATTAGGAATTAATAACTAAAAAGACTTGAGACAACCAACATCAAGCTTGATATCATCTTAATTCCCCATATCAAACCCTTGGCTAGATGTAAATGTGAGACCTGGAAATACTGGCCCATAAATTACCACAACTAATCTCCAGTACTAAATCTAATTAAAGAATAATTTCATAAACACGTGACTGGGTCAAATTTTGAAGTGCAAATTTGAATGCACACAAAAATTATGTTTATGAAATAAGTTGAGAAACAGGAACAAATCAATTCTAGCCATATACATCCACATGCCAACCAAAAACTTGTCACAGAAATAAGCATATGATAAAGGCATACAAAGAACATAATATGTATTTGAATTATGAGGAAAATTGCACTAGTTCATTTGAACTGAAAGGGCTTCTTGATCAACATAGTTCCAAGTCTAGATCAAATGGTCTACAGTATTTTTATTGACCAATCCTCACCAATCGGAACATTTGGTTTCCTAACAATAGCTGCACTAGGATATGATCCTGCCCACAGCTTTAGTGGCCCAGATTCAATATCTACTCTTTGATTTGATGGTTCAACAATAGCAGTTCTTCCTCCTGTTGAGATCTTTGGCTTTAGACCCAATAGTACGATTCTCTCAACACTACAGTTTGAAGAGAACGATTTCTTGTTCGACTTATCTGATGCAAGGTTCACAGAGGTAAGCCGACCATTTGAAAAGACAAACCGTCGATGGATGTATTCCCCCTTTTCATAATCATAACTTCTCCCATCATCCACATAAAGCTCACCTTCAGCCTCCAATGATTGATTTAATGCTATGACCTGAATATCACAAGTATATATGTCAGATGAGAGAACAAATAATCAATGGCACCTCGACATGCTATTATTAGCAGTAAGAAGTCATTCAATTTGTATAATATTCTTCTACAAATCAAACCCATGAATTTCAGCTACTTAAAAGAACCTCCCTAAGGAAGGGAAAATAAGGTACAGATAAAGATATTATACACAAGGCCAAACGATTTTGATCACCTATTGTGTCACTAGCCAATTTCCTCAACTTGGAAAGAAAAACCCTTTTAACATTAGTATTCAAGAGTGCCGAAAGTTTTTAGGCCTGAAACGAACTCAGAAATGTCATTCCAATTCATGGTGAATGTCAAAGATGCTTATAAGCTCAGATACTGGTCCTGGTACTCACCTGAAATATTTCCAAAACTCCAAAACATTTCCGGATACAGCTCTGCCATACCGGGGCCATACCCAGGATGTTTTTGTACCGTTTCAGTAATGTTTGAGTCATACCATGATACCCGCCCGGGATGTTTCTGTACCGTTTCAGCAGTGCTTCTGTTTTTTGAACTCCAAAAATAAAAATAAAAACCATATACCTCTGTTTCAGCAGTATTTGAGGAAAATCTAGATGCTATATTCTAGAATCTAGATTATAATCATGTGTACATATGAAAATTTAAGCATGTTGAATGTTTTGAACTCTGATGAATACAAAGTTTTTATCAAGTGTATTATCTTTTATGGACAAGAAAAGAGTGTTATGCATTATATATATATATATATATATATATATATATTATATATAAATATATATATATTTGTGTGTGTATAAGATGATTCTGTGCCGTTTTGCACCCAAAGTTTTTTTGAATTTTACTGTTTCTGCATTTCAAACCCATACCCATTTCCTGGCAACCTAGCTTATAAAACAATATTACAAGAATTCATAGAAAACAATCAGCTTGTAAAATTCCCATTTCGGTTGGGTTACCCATTGAGCTTTATCTGGTAAAATCTAGATTAATTAGAGGGGGCGAGCTTTAAACCTCGAGTAATTGGGGGGATTGCAGCCCAAACCGTCTCAACTGCCATGCCCAACACGGTGGACTATCTGGTAACATATCCTTAACAACCAAATAACTTAAGCACAACTAAGAAGGCTTTTCCAAGATGAGTGCCAGATAGTGGTGGTGTAAGTATGAAGTAAATTTTTAAAGCGGACTCATATATTAATTACTATTGTATCTATAACTCTCTAGTCTTTTATATCTTCAATGGTATGGATGAGGTATTTCAATGATTTATATATAGAGTGATAAGAACCATTGTAACAAGGGAAAAACAAAGTGCATAGGCGTTTACAAAATCCTATCCATAGAACTATGGGTGAGTTAGCTCATCATTCTTGTTTCTTACAATGTTAACTACCTATGTATTGTTCTATAATATCTTCTTGAACCTAAGACGAGAAATGCACATATGAATCAAACTTGTGTGGCCCGCTCCATAGTTATCAAGAGTGATGAATGGCCCCGGCACGGTGCACACTTTCTCACATGGTCTCAAGTCATACGTATGTGTAGAATACTAGAAACTAGGCCTAATCCGCATGCGAAGTACACCTAAATGTTACACCTTTGAGACTACTAATGCCGGTGTTAAGGGACAACAATGACAACATCAAATAAAGGGGTACTTCCAGATTTGGGGATCGATTATCATTTAAAAGTGGAATAAGGATTTATAGCATGCAAATAAAGCATCTACATTAATGGTAAAGACCAAGATACTATTACAAGATTTGAATATTGTAGCCAATTCTTGCTGATTTTTATGCAACACTTGTGTTATATTACTTGAAAAAGCATGAACCTCAGGTTCATTACCTATAAAAATGGATAATACTTTTGATGATAATGTCTTCTTTTCATTGATATTGCAGAGACCTGTGATGATGAAACAATGCCTTTCAGCTCCACTAAGTGCAATTTTGTTTAACCCATCTGCATAGGTAATGTTTGTGACCACAGTGGTTATTGCAGAGAGCTGTGATGATGAAACAATGCCTATCAGCTCCACTAAGTGCTATTCCATTATCTCTTCAAATGTGATAGTTTTCCATTGAAAATCTGTTTCAAGGAAACATTGGCTGCCATACAAATATCATGTTGGATCTAGGGTAGAAGAAGAAGAAGAATATATTTTAACGTCCGCGAGGCTACCAAAACATAGCCTATGGGACAACTAGACTAGAGTAGATATAACAGAGTGAGTGAGATTCTAGCGGGGAAGTCAGTAATAGATGTTAAAAAGATAGCACCCATCACGAATTGTCACAGCAGGTTTTATTATGTTCATATTCCAGTCCTCCCCTGAAGATTGAATAGTAATATTTGTTAACAACTAGATTTGCTTGCACATGAAGATGGCTGCACGCATTTTCCTTTTATAGATTTCACCGATACACATCAAATTTTTTAAAAACTTCGGTCATGATGCTTTTTGGGTACGTTATATATATATATATAAAAGAAGCATTTGCATACTCTAATTATTACATTCTCTCTTATTTTCACCAATCTGTGTTATATATATTAAAAGGCAAGGGTTGCTGAGGTGTGCAGAACAAGACGACCTCCGTCTTATAATTGTCCACCTCCCTCATGTGTACATGAAATCCTACTATAAATATAAAGTAATTTCTGTGTTTTATATAATTGTGACGTGCTACTGTTAAATAGAAAATTAATTGCAAACATATCAAACACATGCCTTTCTATATTGCCATACAGTTTTATATTCGATTTACCCTCTCCGAGCTTCAAAGATGTTGCGCACTCCATCTGTAGACTGGCCTCCTTTTTGTCTTTTGTAGCTTGACCTGAAACTGAGACAGGAATTTTGCTGCCAATCACAAACATCTTTTCCACATTCACTCCCTCATATCCAATGTCATGGTCCCAACCATGAGTTTCCAGAACAGGTCGCACCAGCCATTGATTAGATTCACTGTCAAGATAGCGATACCTATGAGAAGGATTTTCAGCATTAAAGGATGGTGGCAAAGCCATATCTGGCATTGGTGAGAATTATAAGCCTCTTAGGCTATTGTGACCCTTGCGTAAACATATGTTTATCCAACTTGTAATGTGCTTACATTATCACAGTATTCAGGTTTGAAGGCCAAATCTTAGTAAGAAACGCATGGTTGTGATCTTCTTTATGATGGTAGTAGCAAGTTCCTTTGTTGAGGTTCATCCCATTAGACTCGGATTTCATTTTTATGCTCTTAATTGGGAAATAAAACAATGTAGATGACTGGCGTTGGTGCTTTGTTTCATGGCTATGAAGCTTGAGCCTTTGATTGAGTATTGAGTTAATTAAAAAGCAAATACCCTTTATGCAATTTTGATTCTGCAATTCTTAAGTTATGCAGTTCTTGTGTTACAAAATTGATACCAATGGTTTATATTGAAGAAAGGATTATCTTTATTCAATTATTCTGTTTATCAGCCTTTGTGTGTTTGTATAATGAAAATGGGTTTGGATAAACTTGAATTGTCAGATGAGGCGCTAATTTCAATTGCTACATGAATGGATGTGTGTTTGATCCGTCATGTCCATCAAGGGGCATATCCATTGTACGACCCAACTTTGATCAGTTAGTGTGCTCATTCTTTCTGTGCCTTGACCAAAGCACTTTTTGTAGCTTCGTGATTATGTAATTTCTATTTTGATGTTCCTTGGGTTAATTTTATGTGATTATGCATTTTTTATTTTTATGTTCCTTCAGTTATTTTTACGTGATTATGCAATTTCTATTTTCATGTTCCTGCCCATAAAGGGGCCCATTCATTGTATTACCCAACTTTGATCAACTAAGAGTGCTCATTTTGTACGTTCCTTGACCAAAGCACTTTTTGTACCCTACTGATTATGCAATTTTATCCCATTAGACTCGGAATTCATTTTTATGCTCTTGATTGTGAAATGTAACATCGTCGAGGCTTATAATTCTCACGGGTTTCATTATTCTCACCTGGCTCTCCACTGGTCTGATCCTCCGCAACTTGAGATGCACGAGATGCTGAAGTGCCATTTGCTCTAGAATGCTGCACCACACGAGAAACAGGCTCCAACAATGGTACAGATGATCCTAAACCTGCAGGACGAGCTGGAAAGGTTGCATTGTTTTCTGTGTGGGTGGCAGGGAGGAGAAGACTTTTCCGATGAGAGTGTGGATGAGAACATAGAGATCATCACATGAAGTATTAACATCCAATTAGCATTGTAAATACTGTGTGATGTGCAGAGTTGTTTTACACGCAGTGGGAGTGGAAGCAAAGATACAAGACACCATAGCTTTCTGAGAACATATGCAGCGAAAATATTTACTACAGTTGAAACTATTGGGTGACGTTGTTTAAAGACATTAAATTTTTAAGCAGGTTTTAACTGAAATTTGCATGCAGTGCTAGCCATTAGCTCAACAGTGTTTTTCAACCATAATTTTTTTGTTTGATCTGAAGATACAGTTAGGTGTTTTGTTTTGAGATTTTATATATCAAAAATCTTCTCTTATATCTCAACCTAAAATATCTTTAGAGTTTTCTATGCGTAAAATTCAAGGTGTTTGTTTATTGCTGGCGTTATGCTTGATGATTGATTTCTATGACAAAAGTCTTTAATTTGGAAAGGAAAGTGAACACGAAACTTGGTGGGAATACATTTTAAAAACCTTTTTTGTATGGCGAACATTGTGCATTACATCATTTTTCCATAGTAGAATTCAAGACATGTTACATGTTGAAACTAGCTGTTCTAGAATTAATTCATGTGGCTTCCTCATTTGAGTTTTGAAGGGGCCAATGGTAAGTCTCTCATGGCGGGAAAATGGGTCTAACTGAGTAGATATGAACTTGCTTTGGTATCTCGTTTATGTAAAATTCAGCGGGATAACTTGTTATAGGGAAAGCTTAGAACCTTTTTCATGGACACGTGTTGTCTAATCTTCTTTGCCTTCTCCCATGTGGTTGATCTTATCCCAACAGGAAATTTGAGTTCGGTAAATGGTCACGGTCTAGGATGAAGCAACTAAATTGAAACTCACAAACAAGATTCACATCTTTTGACTAGGGTGCTTTCCAATGATTGAGTATTGGGGTGCCTTCCAATGGTCGAGTATTGTACAACAATTTATAGTGTCAATATTGGGGGAATCCGTGGAGATAGGGAATGTTTACCTGTATATGTTAAAAAATTACTTATCCAAACAAGTTTTAATTTTCCTAGAAAACACTTTCCAAATCCTTCTGAGTTGAAATGCTCCTAGGTTAAGTCTGAAATTGGGATCCAGTTATATCGTTGGGTGGTACCTTTATTCTATGTACGACGATGTAATAGGATGCACCTAGGGGATTAAATAACTTAAACAAATCCCTATATTGTCTGAAAGGTGTAATGCACATAATCGCTCAAGCAGAGTGCTAATTTTAGGGAATATTTCATACAAACTCTATTGATTTATAGCAGATATTTTTCAATATTTTTTCTGGAGTATGATCTTTTCTGGCAATTAAATAAAAGTATTGTTCAACGCCCTAGTGTAATTTCTTTATTATCATTCTTGTGGCTCAAGAGAGTGGAGATGAAATTATGAAATGTTATTCTTGGGATACATTATAGGAAACCTGCTTGCAAATGTCTTAAGTCTAGAGTTGGGATCTAGTCTTATTGTCGGCCAATACCTATATTCTATATATAATGATGTAGTTGGATGCACCTTCGGAGATAAAATTAAAATGTAAATGAAGCTGATTGTTACTGATTGTTAGCCTTTCTCCAATGCATAATACCATATTAAAAGGGGAGAACAAAAAATAAATTAAAAATACATCAATTACAAAACTATAAATATGTAAGAAAAAGTATAAAAGTCAGTCTGTTGATGAGTTCCTGAGCTATTGCACAATCACTACATTGAGATTGTTGGTCAAACATCAACATTTCAGTTGGACCAACACAATGAACTGGAACGTTTTCAAACCAAACATGATGAATTTCTCATACAAATTTGGTGGGATAAGAAAGAATATTACAAATTGAATATACTTTTGCCTTTTAAAGTTTTTATCACTAACGCATTGCCAATATCTGAATAATTTCTAAGCAGAGCCTTGCAAATTACACTAGTGTTTGTGTTTGTGATGTACATGTAGCATGGAATTTTTAGAAATTAACGTAAGTTGTGAAGATATGAAATATCAGCAAGAAAAAGTCAGGCATAAGAAGTCATGTACCTATTGTTAGCACCAATACACTACTATTTTCTGTTCTTAGCACCAGTACAACAAGCAGGTAGAAATATAAATGATTTATTTTATGAACCAAAATCTCCAATTAGAAAAAAACAAAATCTATTTATTAAATAAACCAAAATCTAAAATTACTAGTAAGACTAGAGAAATTGCTTAGCATTGTACAATTTCTTAAATTGCTTAGCATTACACAATGTCTTAAATTGCTTAAGATATTTTCAAGCTATGTTGTACCATGATCCATAACGAGCACTTAAAATCTTCTGACAGCGGGAATCAACATATAACAATTCCACATGTAAAATGTAAAATATACACAAAATATACTTAGAAGGCATTTTTACTTTTTAAGAAGGGCATATTGTCAAAGCAAAAAATATAGTTAGAAGGCATTTATCCATTAAAATAGGTCACACCTTGTATTCTTTTACGGTAGTCTTATTTCAATCATCTTATTGGCACAATCCGTATAAGGAATGTCCAAAAGTGCCCCATGTCAGGTTTTATTAATAAGCTCCATATCCTATAGTTATAGTAATTACAAATATGACACAAAGTTTGATGCAAAAGAAAACATAACCCAGAAGAACATGTTATTTGTGATAAGGGTGGAGTGATAAGGGTACTCCATATACAACCTTTTGGTTCACAACTAAACAAATAACATATATCAAAAACTATGTACATCTGAATTCCCAACTAACATTTCCACATTAAAAATAATAATGTAACATACATCCACATCATAAATCATGTTTATACCATACATACTTCCATGTAACAACCATATCACAATACTTGTAAACCATAAACCATCTCACAACAAGTAAGAATCACAAGTATTAAACAACTTTATTGTATAGTGGTCTCCATAGTCCCTTCAAGTAGAAAATACAATGCTATCTAGCTTAATAGTTTATTACCAACAAGGTTTAGTAATTTATTCCATGTCCTTCTATATAATACCAAGTGGCTCTGCTCGTTGTTCAATGACTTGTAAAAGTTTTTCATGGTCTTCTACATCTAGTCTCCATTTTTTGCGTTTACTATTTGTAGTCTTCACCTGCTGCAATTGTAACCCTGTAGCAATTATGTGATGGGTGTAATGATACACCTTTTTGTCTGGTTTGTAATCAACAAAGTGAATCCCACTTTGGAGGGCTTTCACTTGTTGTAAGTATGTTCCCTGCACTACAACCGAGCCAGTAAAAAATGTTGTCACTTCACTTGTTATTTCACATGTTAGCTTTGTTCTCTCCTCTGTGCAACGCAACAAGTAGTACTCCACTTTCTCAATATTGGCTTCTTCAGCAATGACTGCAAATACATCTCCTACAACAAAATGCAAAGAAACATTCAATGATCGGATGTATAGTATAAATTATATACATATATATTTAATTATCAAATTATACTTGATCCTTTCAAATAAAACATACCTTGTTTAACCAGTCCAGATATGTGGTCATAATCAATTGAAATTAATGGCACATCTTCAAAACTATCATCATGATCTGATCCATATGTGTCATCCACAACTAAAGGAACTTGCTTCCACTCACCTACATACCCATGTTTTTGACTATTGCACTCTGAATATGATTTGTTCATGCATTCATAACAAAAACAAGAATAATCTCTTATACAGATTGTCCAGTTATTACTATCCATAGTCATCAAAGAGTGCAAAGACCTAGAATTGGGAATCCTTTCACATCCATACTTTGTCCTCCGATCAATACCTTCATTTAATCATGCTCAAAAGATCAATAAAGTTTAAAACAAACAACAAAAATCAGAATAAAAAAATTTAAAGTTAGTAACTTGTAGTTCACTTAATAAATCACATCAAGATTTACATATCTATGTTTTAAATGTGCATGTACCTGTTATCTCCCAAAACACTCTGTGTGGGGTTGAAACCTGTGGGGTTGAAGCATGTGATGTTGAAGCTTGTGAGGTTGAAACCTGAACTGCAAAATGTTTCTTACACCATTCAACAACGGTGTGGGCATCAATCAATCGATCTCCCTCATAATCAAAGCTTTGTTTCTTTAGAGCACGTTTGATGCATGCACCCACACCATCGTGTTCTCCCTTCCCATGACCACTCTAAAAAAACTCCATAAATGAGGAATTTTGTGATGATGATGATAACGACTGAGTGCAAAGAAAGGGCGAGAGGATTTGAATTGTGATGCGCAACCATCTGACCAAACAAAATGGTGATCTATTTGTATTCCTCACTTGATGAAGATATTGAAAGAACAAACCAAAACAATGTTGCACAAAGTGGGTGTCATGTTCCTTGTCATCACTTATATAGAAGTGATACTCCTTCTTGATCATTCGCTTCACATATGTACTTTCAACCCCATCCAAATCCAATTGTGCATGCCTATAAAATACTTGAACCATGATAGTAACCTAGTCAATATGATAATATTGTGTTTGAATTTCTTTTTGATGAGAAAATGAGTAATTCTCAGCAAAATCAACCACAAACAATATGGAACCAATAGGGAATGTGTCCCTATTAGTCTTGAATTGTGTAGCCTGCCACTTTGAATAGTGAGAATGTTTGATGTACGGACTAATTAAACTTCGGAAACTTTGCATGAATGTAGCAATGGGGATTTCCTCTTCTACCAAATCCAACCTGGTTGCATCTTTTCCAAGCCTTGTTGAATATTTTATGTATTTGAACCTACAAAATCAATTCATAACATGGACAAATTGTCATGTATTCATTTGCAATAAAATAAAAATCAAAATAAAATCTAACATCCAAATTTAAAAACATAAATTTATATATATCACCTCTTGCAAGCAACCAGGTTAACTGTGTCCAAATCTTCATTTGTTTTTGGCAATAATTTCAAGTCCCCACACTTGTCACAGACACCTTTGATGCAAGTCATACGATCATCAACATGATCATCAGATACGTTGCAAATAATTGAAGTTATGAATTCACTGACACGTGTAGGTGGGGCAATTTCTTCTCGTAACTTTCTATACACCTGAAAAAAACATAGATTTTGAAATACATTAATTTTAAATCACATGTCTCAAAAAATGATATTTAAACAAATTTTAAATATATAGATATAAATGAAAGCACGCCTCAAAATATATATACATTGAATCTATAAATTTTTATGTACCTGATAGTGATAATCAAACTCAACGTGATAGCGACAACAACATGTGTCAAGGACTTTATCAGCTCGCACATACCAAGGCTTCAAATTTTCAAACATTCGTTGTCCAATCTTAACATCTAGATTTTCTTCTGTAAACTTTATGTACATCTCATGTTGAGTTATTTCAAGCCAATGTTTTATATGTTCATCATAGTTATTGCGAGTTATCCTATGTTTTAAAACATCCCTCACATTCGGAGAAGGATGAGTCCTCTCAGTCCAAAAATCAGAAACTATCTTCACAATATTATCCTCTATTTTATCAGAACGTGGATTTCTACACATTAGTGCCCAATTTCCTTCCATAGTAGAGTCATCCAATGTCTTCCTCCTCTTTGCATACCTGCTAACCATCTTTCTAGATAAACCCAATGCCTTGGCAAAGGCGGTAACATGACGATTCTTTGTTGTATCTTCACTTACAACTGAAGTTAATATTGCTCTACGAGAAATACTCTTATCAGCAGACCTAGTTTTTGTACCCAAAGAACTTATTCCTTTAAAAACATTCCCAACAAATTCTTCTTCTACACGTTTTGAATTTTTCCATCCAAAATCAACACCTAACAATTCTAATGTTTCCCTCATATCAACATGATTCAAGAATGTAACCAACAAATGTGCTCTAGAAACTGTAGTCAAATTAACAAATTCACCATATACTATCTCTACACTTTTTGTTGTTTTCTTTCGTGATAGTGGTTCTTGTTCGGAAAATTCTTTTAATTTTTGTAAATCCATCTTCACCAAGTGTTTCACATTTTTTTTGGGAAGTAATTCCATAACTTTTGTTATCACTTCAGCATAATGTTGTGCATCATGATCTGTGTCCATAAACATACACATGGGATCCTATCAAAACCCTTGCCTTTACGCAATCTAAAAAACATAAATTATCATATTTAAACCTTAGAACTAAAAAAAAAATTAGGATCTATCAAGGGTTTCTATACATATGTACCAATTTTTGCAGCGTTGTCTTTCACTTGTTGTGTCTTCTCTCTCTCTCTCTTGTGCCCTCCTACGAACAGATCTTCTAGCATTCTTCTCTGCATTCTCTTCCTCGGTATATTTTCGTTTCTCATTCTTTGCATTTCCCATGATTCATCCACTTCAATAATTTTCACCCGCACACATAAATCGTGATAGATCTGAATGTCTAAGAGTAAACTTGATACAAAACTATATGTGCATGCAACTCTATTTATATACAAATCTCAGTAGAAATTAGGTTATTTTTAATTTTAGTTTTCTATAACTTTAAAACAACTTTTCTAATTTTAATAGAATTTATATTTAATATGTAAAACAACTTTTCTAATTTAATATTACATATTTTTGGTTAAAAACAATTTAAAAAAAACACACTTAGTTTAAAACACAAAAAATATGTAAAAACTAAATTTAAAACATAAAAAGCGAACAATATTAAATAAGTAACTTGTAAAACATTAAATTTAGAAGGGGAGACGCAATTGCGAATCATTAAATCTAGAAGGAGACGTTTTGGCGGCGCTTTGGTGGTGCAGAGGGGGGTTCATGCGAACGCGAATGGGGTTCGCGCGAACACCATTCACCGAATGTGTTCGCACAAACCCCATTCGCATGAACCTTGATGAGTGGCAGTGACGTGGCTGCCTGAGTGGCACATTTTGGCTCCAAATCCTTTTGGGGGACAATTGTGAGCCAAAATCTGCCACTCGGATGCCACGTAATTAGGGTAAACGAAATAGTTAACTTACAAAATTTTGACACAAAATTCATATTTTTATTGGCTTTCTAAAAATGTAATTTTCATTTTTTAAAAATCTGTTTTGCTATTTATTTTTTAATTTTTACTAACATACGGTATTTTAGGACAATCAATAGTACACAATCAACCAAATTTGAAAAATAGTACAATATATCAAAAAAATTGAAAAAAATATACTTAGTATTTGTTGAATTCTTCTTCTTTCCTGTGAAAAAAAAAATAATTTTGATATAAATATTAAAAGTTATTGGCATTGAAATATGGACGCCATTTATTTTAAAATATAGTTACTAAATAATTAATTAAAAAAATATATAAGTCAAAAAATATGAAAATTTGACAACACGTCAAAATTATAATCTTGAACATATATCTAAAATTTCATAGTGAAAAGATAAGTTTTCATTTTAAAAACCACCGGGGGACAGTCATTCCTCTTTAATAACATAAGAAACAACATATGAATAAAATTAAGAAAAATACTATATTTTTTGCCAATTTTTTTTTTAAAAATATACATGTATTCTACACTCTAAACACAACATTTCGTTAGTTTGTGGAATTTCATGAATGTGTACGGTTTTGTGGCTATTACCTTTAGAAAATCAATTAAACTGAAAATTCATGTTTACTAAGGTACAAACCATACCAAAAAGTGGGACATTTTATTGTGCTTTTACTAGGTTGTTGATGCACGACACAACTCTTGTTGACGCATGACACGAGAGGTTGTTGATGCACGACACAACATTTGTTAACACATGAAAAGTTTTGTTGACACGTGACATAATGTTTAGTGATGCATGAAAAAGGTTCAACTTAGCCATTCAAAACAATGGAAGGTGTTAGTGCTCAAAAGACCCAAAAAGTAACAAAAATTTCAGAAGTCCCTGTTCAAGTATTTTGGAAACTCTGTTGCTACAAATATCACAACCACTAGCACCCATATAGCTGTCACTGGAATTAATCAGAGTACATAATGTGTGGAAGGTATTATTGAAGTGGACATGCATTCTACATAGTATCAACCAAATGACACCTATGATGATACCATGCCAAACTTGGAGACATTCCTATTAAGATGAAAGATCTTGAAGATATTCCTATTGTATTACAACCAGGAGTACATCAAGATATCACACATATAAATACTCAGCAAAATGGAACATAAAAATCAAATGCAAATTCTGTTTCACAAAGAGGAAACCAGATGATTTCTATAATGCTCAAAATTCTACTCATAAAAGTAAAACATTGAAAACAAACAAGAATATGTGGACACTTGGGAGGACATACAAGTTTGATTGGGCTGCCAAATTTCCTTTTATCAAACATGTATAACCAGCTAATTTAGAAGATATCCCATCTGAATGTACATGTACAATATGTACATGGAAATTGGGAAAGCAAAAAAAATGCAACTGAAGTTGGACACAATTGAAAAACACTATGGAAAATATTATTTGACTGTAACGAGGGAGGATGCCCAAAAATTAAAACAAAAATATGGAAAACTGAAAAAGAATGCATGCATTTCAAATATGCAGCAGAGTATGAAGTGGAGCGAAAAGATGCAGACATATTTTGGAAAAGGAGGAACGATCACATCACAAATTGGTAAGATGAATCAATCAAATTTACATGCTAAACTCATATAGTTCTCTACTTTATTTCACATACTTAAGAAAGGAAGACTGATTTCAGATTTCCTTGATTTAAAATTTTTGTATCAATATAATAGAATGCACAACGTTCCTCAGTCTCATTGGTCAGACAATAGTGCATGGGAAATGGCCAAATGCCTTGCAATGATAGAGAAGGAAGATTTGAAAGAGAGTGTAAAAATGCAAATTTTATCTCTATCAATTGATGAAGTGAAAACAGTTGACAACACCGCATGGGTATGTATCCATGTTTATACTTTAGAAAATCATATAAGGACACCGCATCTGCTGGGTGTTATGAAAATGATGTAAAATTGCAATGCCAAAAACCTACATAAAATAGTTGTTTCTCATTTTAAAGATATTGCTAGCATGACTGATTATGAAATTGCTACGAAGTTGGTATGCATTGGATCAGATGGTGCATTAGTCATGTAGGGTCACCGAACTAGGTTGTGTGTTAGATTGCAAACAAAAATGGCCCCTTATATGCTAGAAATTCACTGTATGGCTCACAAATGAATTTAGCATATAAAATGGTTAGCAACTATGAAAATGTTGCTAAGGTAGAAGACCTTATAAGAGAACTTCATGCCTATATGGAAAGCAACCCAAAGCATGTTCTTGAGTTCCAAAAAATTGTAATTGGAATTACAGATGGCAAAAAAATTCTAAAGGATGTTGAGACAAGGTGGATTTCTTTTAATGATCCTTGTATGCAAAGTTCGTGAGGACGTCCTTCGCTAGTTGGTTTCATGCACAAATATCATCATGAAGTTGCTATGGCGAGGGACTTGTCGTTCCATTTAACTGATTTAGAGACATTACTTACATTGGTTGGAATTCTTCCAATGTTGTTGGAGATCAATACATTGATGAAGCATGCACAAGGGAGATTAATCTATATTGTTGATTTTATACGGATGAGAAAAATGGTATGTCAAAATCTTGATGTTTTATACACTTCCCAAGATATTTTTGATACACCTATTTTCGATAATTGGACATATTTGTTAGATCTTAAGAATCCCAGTAACTATTTGAGATTTATTATCCATGATCACCTCTATATCAATGTTAATGGGAGGGACATACCACTACACATTTTGCAAAAATGTCAAGATATTACAGGATTAGAAAAAGAAGAAGTTCCTGTGACATGTAATCTGTTTGATTCTGTTATAGTTGAAACAAGAATAAAACTTAGAAAAATTTTAGAATCCTTATCATCAAAAATTAGAGAACGTTTCAACAAAGATAAAATTCTTGAAGCAATGGGTGTGATGAATCCTAATTTTTGGAATACTGAAGGTGCTCGTGTAGAGTTTGTAAGAAAGCTTTTCCATAAATCCATGGGTACAATAATGGAACATTTCACCAAGACGTCAGAGGTCAAGGGTATCGAAATCAAAGGTATATTGAATGTTGATTTATTAAAGTCTCAATCAACACATTTTGCAACGACAATGAGGAACCAATATAAATTATTAGACGAACCTTCCAAGAGTGGTGTTATTACAAGGCTCTGGCGAGGAATCTATCAAAGTACTATGTTACAAGAAGATGTTAGTGAATATTTCATATTATATGAGTTGTGTCAAACAATGATTTTGGGATATGTGGAGGACGAAAGGGTTTTTCATGCTTTGTCTTTTATAAAATCAAAACTGAGAAACATGTTGGATAAAAATATGGAAAATTTGCATGAGGTGTTATGTTTCTCTCTACTCCTTGGAAACCTTTCCTTTTGACAAGAGAAATTGCGCATCATAATTCCCTTGCCAAAAGAAGAGGTGTAAATAATACAACTACAAGTATAAATGTTCTCAATGATGAGACTAGAATTGGTGCGTCATCAAACTCTAGAAGGGAATATTGACTTTGAAAAAGCTCTTGATAATGGATTATTTCAGCTTTAAATAGGTATCTCCTTGACCTCACTTTTATTATTTGTCACCTTACATTTTAAATTTGTTATTTATTCAATTTCATATTAATAGATTCAAATATAAAAGTTTATAGTTAGACGTAACACAATTGTAATTCTACAGATGCAAATATTGACTATGAGGAGGATTTTTAACATATTTTGTTTCAGATCTTGTTATCATTGAAGATGTTACAGGTATATATATTTACATTTATTTAAATACAATTATTTATAAAAAAATGTTTTATTTAATTTCTATTTTGGATTTTTCAAACTGCTTTGATGTTGTGTTTGTGACATGCATTTTCGATCTGCATCAAATACTTATTTTAAGGCCTTCAATATTTCATATATACATGGTTGACATCCATTTGAGGAAGCTCTCACTTCTTGGGACTGACATTGTCAGAAACTCACCCATCTATATACTAATCCATTTTTCATGTTGAGTTATTTGGAATCGAAGGTTGTCTAGCTCGCTCTGAAGGATGATTTCTCATTTTCCTTCCATATGCTTTGTCACACTCATCTAGAAGACAAGAGGTACCTAAGTTTGCTTTAATTTTGTTTAATGATAATCTTTTTGTTTCTTCCTTCATCTTCTCAATCAATATTTCATATTTTCTTTATCGAAAATGTGGGTTGACATCCATCCAAGGAAGCTCTCACTTCTTGGGACTGACATTGTCAGGAAACTCACCCATCTATATACTAATCCATTTTTCATGTTGATTTCTCTAGAATCGAAGGTCGTCTAGCTCGCTGTGAAGGATGATTTCTCATCCTTCCAGAAGACAAGAGGTACCTTAAACCCTATCATAGCTTGAGTTTTTACAATCATGTTTAATTTATTTTGGTATTTGCAAAATGATTTGATGTAGTGTTTGAAATTTGTGGCATGAATATAAAATTACATGTAAAAATTGATCTTCCCAAAAACATTGCATTTACAAGTAGAGAGAAAATATATTGAGAATTTTTAAATGTGAAGAAACTGATACAGAGTTAGAATTTTACAAGTAGAGAGAAAAAGATTTACTTTTATTAAGATGTCTCTGTCATACCACATTCCAAATTTTCTTAAAACATTATCATTTAAATCCATTATCACCATCCATGATCATGCTAGAAGCTACATCTATGTCCAAATACAATTCATCATCATCCATATCTATTCTAATGTCATCATCCACATCTAATGTCATCATTATTACAAGTAGAGAGAAGAATATTTTGAGAAGGTTTAAATGTGAAGAAACCTGATACAGAGTTCAAATTTTACAAATAGAGAGAAGAATATTTTACTATATTAAGATGTCTCTATCATACCACATTCCAAATTTTCTTAAAACATTATCATTTAAATCCATTATCACCATCCATGATCATGTTAGAAGCTACATCTATGTCTAAATACAATTCATCATCATCCATATCTATTCTAATGTCATCATCATTACAAGTAGAGAGAAAATTTTGAGAAGGTTTAAATGTGAATAAACCTGATACAGAGTTCAAATTTTACAAGTAGAGAAGAAGATTTTACTGTGCATTAAGATGTCTCTGTCATACCACATTCTAAATTTTCTTACAACAATTATCCATTATCATCATCCATGATTGTGCTAGAAGCTACATCTATGTCCACATACAATTCATCATCATCCATATCTATTATAATGTCATCATCCACATCTAATGTCATCATCATTACAAGTAGAAAGAAGAAGATTTTGAGAAGGTTTAAATGTGAAGAAACCTGATACAAAGTTCAAATTTTACAAGTAGAGAGAAGAAAGATTTTATTGTATTAAGATGTCTCTATCATACCACATTCTAAATTTTCTTAAAACAATTATCCATTATCATCTTCCATGATCATGCTTGAAGCTACATCTATGTCCAAATACAATTCATCATCATCCATATCTATTCTAATGTCATCATCCACATCTAATGTCATCATCATTGCAAGTAGAGAGAATATTTTTCTGTATTAAGTGGAAGAGAAATAATAATGCCTAATGTTTAAATCCATTATCATCATCCATGAATCATGATTATCTATATCATCATTATCATCTATCACTATTATATTCATAACCATCACATCAATATCAAACATAAACACCATATACAATCTAGAGTTTCTATATATAAATATAACAACATATAAAAATCCATTGCATGAAAAGTAAAACCATTAAATTAAATAAATATTCAAGTTTCATTATTCAATATATAAAATATTTCAAGTTTCATTTTTCAAGTTCCCCACACCCACAGTCCATTATCAGACTAGTCACTATTTGCTCAATCATTAATTTTTTTCCCAAACTCATCGACACTTTCCTTTTGATTTTTCGTAGCGTCTTCTATCAACTTTGTGCCACTTTCCCCAATGGCTTTCCCTCCTATATTATTTGCTTGAATAATCATAGAACTAATAATATCCTCTACAACAATGTCTAGATTCTTTACAATTACTTCTTCTTCCTTTGTAGTATCTCCATGGGATGTCAAATAAGGATCTGAAGCTGCCTTTTCTTTGAACAAAATCTCAGGGTTGAAGCCATTCTCTTTAATTATTCGCTAAGTGTATTGTTTTGTTTGTTAACCAAAACAATATTTACCTTCATTTTTATTGTTGTACATAAACCTGTTTTTAGCTATTTCTAAGTGAACTTGGAACACCTTTGCTTGACTCTTTAAATTTTCATATTTCAACTCAAAAAAAAATAATGAGTGCAATTATGTTAGAGTAGTTATTTACCTCCGCTCATGTTCTCATATGTACTTTATTTAACTTTATTGTATTTATCCTCACCCACTTATGTGTGTGGATATTTTTATTTATTTATTTAGATATTAGGGATATTATCTAGTTGTTAGGTATAGTTCTTTCCTTTATCTATGGTATTGAATAAATTTTTTTTATGTCTAGTTCTCTCCTAAATCCATGGGTTTGACTAGTTCTTTCCTTGATTTATAGCTTGATCTATGACCTTGATTGGTTCTTAGATTGTTATTCATTACCTATATAAGCAATGCCCTTTCTCATTGTATTTCATTGAGTTCCATAATAATATATGATGATATTGTTGTCCAATTGTTTCTGCAAAAGGTTTATGGAAAGTTATTCTAGCGAATTTCTTTCATCTTATTGATAATGGTGTTTGATTAGCATATGAGTTCTTAGTTTAGTGCGATCTGGTTATTGTTCCTTTTATGGTATCAAAGCAAGAGATTAGTGTTGAAATCCATCTGTAAGTTTCATTTTGCAAACATTTTTTTATCTTCATATATTTGGGATTTATCGATTTTTTTGTTGCATGCATTTTTATGTAAAAAAGAGGCCTCCATTAGATTTGTAAGGTGGCAAAACCTAATATTGACTATAAACTCACCTTAGGTTATAGGTAATTATTTTTTTTTTTTTTTATTGATGCGAAAAAATGCACCGTTTGTCTCGGGATTCGTGCCAAACATGAAAGAAACCCGGGAAATAAATTTCTAGGTTGTCTTGGGTTTTTGAGATTCACAATGTGTTTTTTTCTTCTGCATCACAACATTTTTGGGAGGCGTGTAGCAGACTTAAGTCAGACATGTTGTTTCTTTGCTTTTTTGGCGGTGTCAGTGGGTTCTTTATGCATTATTTGCTATTTTGGGAAAATCAAGAAGCTGCTATTTTGGGTGGTGAAGTTCATTTTAGAAGAAGCAATTGGATGTGACTTTCTCAAAAACAAGTGACATGCCCTAGAATAGTAAGTTGTATAAACACTCATTGAAATCCTTAGCCCCTGGTCATATGGTATGGTCATATGAGGGCTTAAGTTTGTGATTCCTACTAGTAAGTGCTTAACTCTAGCCCCCTTTTATTTTATTTGTGTGGTGAATTCAAGTGAATTTTATTCTATTTTAGTGGTAACTAAAATAAATAGTAGAGCATAATATTTAAAAGTTTGTATATTTTGATCGGTAACTCGGTTTTGAGTGCCTTGCAAAAAGTGCTTGTTTTTTCATGCTCTTTCCATTGGAAATATTTATTTTGATAATTTCACTATAATTATAAAGTTCCATATTGTAAAAACACTCATTATAAAGTGTCAAAATCTGGTAGGGCTCTTGTTGCATTGCTTGGGGTCTTGTTGCATTGGTTGGTTCTTGCATTTCTATTGGTGATTTTTCGAGGATGGCATCTTTATCTACTTCTACATTAGATCATATTAATCTATTAAGAACACATAATTACCACACATGGAAACCAAGAATGGAAACAATAATTAAGTGGAAAGGATTATGAGCTTTAACTTCATCGAAACAACTAATGTTTACTAGAGAATATGATAAATTCCAATACTATTGCAAATTTGATGAGTGTATGAGTTTGATAGGAACTTATGTAAGTGAAATTATTTTGTTTCATTTGAAATAATGTGACTCTCCTTTCAAAATAAGGAGAAATTGGAGGATGTATTTGGTAATGTGGATAATATGAGAGCCATGTAACTTAAAATTGAGATCACCTCTCTTAATCCTGAAGATTTTCCAACAATTATAGATTATCTTACCAAGTTCAAACATTTGTTGACACAGTTGAAGGGGAGTGGAAGATATAAGAAAGATGAAGAGCATGTTTACTTGATTCTATCCAAGTTGAGAGGACCATTCCAAATTTTTACTTCTACCTTTTTCTCTAACATGGATGTCTTAGGTGACACATTCAAAATGCCTAACTTAGAAACATTTTGTGAAAAAATTACTAGGAAGAATCTAAATTGTCTAACCTCGAGTCTTCCACCTCTTAAAAGGAAGTAGTTGCATCTAATCCTAAGGGCAAGGAAAACCAAAAACTAAAACAAACTCCACCCCTTATCTATCTCAAAATGCTCCTAAACCTAAAGAAAACAACTCTAAACCTAAGGAGTCTTCTAAATCCTAGAATAAGTCTAGCCTTTCATGCTATTTTTTGTGGGGGTAGTGGTTATGAATAACATAGGTGTTATAAGTGAATGCAAGCCTTAAAGGATGCAATCAAGAAACATAAAATTTATATCTGCACTCCACCTCCTTCTAATCAACATGGAAAAACACTTAATTTTGTTGAAAGATCTCGGTCGCCACTTGTAGACAAAAGTTATAGATTCTGAGCTTCTCATCACATGACTCCTTCCAAGTCTTTTGTTTCTCTAGGTTTGAGTTCTAATTCCAAAATTGAGGTTAGAGATTCTTCCTTTATTTCTATTGAGGGAAAATGTGATATACACCTTGATGGTGGTAGTATCCAAGATGCATTGTATGTTCCAAAATTACCATGATTTACTTTATGTATATTAAATTTGTCATTCCAGTCGAAGGAAAAATAATGATTTTTACACCACATGGGGTAGAAGTATGAAATTTTTGGAGCTTCATTCACTTGTTGCTCAAGGTATTGTTGATCATAATTTTAGATTATATCACTTTGAGGGTTTTGATGACACTTCCTTTATAGGGACATTATTGGTTTCTCATGTAGATTTAGAGAGTATAAAATAAACGATAACCATTATCATACCAAGCCAAGAACACATATGCTAATAAAACACCATGATCAATAAGATGAAGTAATTCACTAGAATAACTTTACATAAATTTTACAAATAAATGAGCATAATATCATATATTATTATGGAACTCAATGAAATACAATGAGAATGGGTTTGCTTATATAGGTAATGAATAACAATCTAAAAACTAGTCAAGGTTGTAGATCAAGCCATAAATCAAGGAAATAACTAGTTATCAAATAACTAGTCAAGTCCATAGATTTAAGAGAGAATTATATATCAAGGATCTAGTCAATATCATAGATCAATGAAAGAACTATACCTAACAACTAGATGATATTCCCCTAATATCTAAATAATAAAAGAAATATCCACAAAGACACATAAGTGGGTGAGGATAAATTTAATAAAGGTAAATAAAGTACCTAAGTGAACATGAGCTAAGGTAAATACCTACTCTAACACCCCTTCTCAATCATGAATCTAAGGGCCAAAATAGAAGTAGCATGTTCACATATGAGTCCCGACAAACTAGGCCTCGATGAGGTACTCATGTATAATAACTGGAAAAAAGGGACAACACAAGGTACCCAAAATCAGAACAACAAAGTAAAGAGAGTAAGAAACCGTTGCAAGGCATCCCAAGAATATCGAATCAAAAAATATTGTTCAATTGACAATATATTAGAAGTTTGGGACTCATCTTGTACATGCCACTTCTATTTTGGCCCCTAGCTTCACTTGAGGGGGGGTGTTAGAGTACGTATTTACCTTAGCTCATGTTCACCTAGGTACTTTATTTACCTTTATTGTATTTATTCTCACCCACTTATGTGTGTGGATATTTCTTTTTATTTATTTAGATATTAGGGGATATTATCTAGTTAGGTATAGTTATTTCCTTGATCTATGCTATTGACTAATTGTTTACTTGATCTATGGTATTGACTAGATCATTGATGTCTTTCTCTCCTAAATCTATGGTCTTGACTAGTTCTTTGATGACTAGTTCTTTCCTTGATTTATGGCTTGATCTACAACCTTGATTGGTTCTTAGATTTTATTCATTACCTATATAAGCAAGACCTATTCTCATTGTATTTCATTGATTTCCATAATAATATATATTATTGTTATTCATTTGTTTACAAAGGTTTATGTAAAGTTATTATGGTGAATTACTTTCATCTTATTGATCGTGGTGTTTGATTAGCATCTAAGTTCTTTTCAACGATATGATTACCATTCCTTTAAATTAAACATATTACTAAAATAATAAATTTTCAAACTAATAAAAATATTGTTTCAAATTGATAATACTTACAACAGCTCTATCTCTTTCGGCATTTGCAATTGCCACCAAATCTTTGTCCTTTGACCATTTGTTGAAATAGATCCTGGCTTCAACACTAATATTTTCCAATTTGTTTAATACTTTATCTAAAATATTGTCATTATAATTGTTGGTATATGTGATAGTCCCACCTTTTTCTTGGATGAGTAAGGCATCCATCTTGGCAGGTTGATTTTGGACTACCATATAAACTTTCCCTTTGCCAATGGTTATCATAACAACTTATTATCTCATTGATTAATACTTTTCCCTTCACTCCCATTCTATGAGATGACTGATATGAGGTACAATAAACTCTTTGACATGGGATTGAAAATCATAACCAATCAAGTTATCCAAAGGAAATGATGACAATTGTTCACTATCTGTATCTAAAGAGGATGATGCCGATGGAGAGGTATGGGGGATTTTGGGTCGAGAAACTTTTGTTGCCTCTTTTTGCCTTTGGGTGCCTGATCCTATTTGCGATAAAATAAATTAATAATAAATATTGAAATTGAAATTGAAATGTAAAAAAGTTAAATAAAGTACATTGAAATGGAAATATACCTGCTAGCCTTGAATCATATCACGTGTGTTGAAAAAACTTGTTGGGTCATTGTTATCAATTCCCAAATAATATTCATCTAAATTTATATTATTTAAAACTGATTGGCCCATTGCGTTGGGCCAACCATTGAGAGAGAGGGTCGGAATTGGAAATGAAGAGGAAATGTTTAGTGTCCCGCTAGGGGCCGGAATTGGCATGTGTTTACCAATGGTCTTTTTACCTGAACCTCTTGTGGGCATTTTGAATCGTAATGATGTTGGTGGAGGATGTGGCGGTGTCGTTGTTTGAATAGATGAAAAAGGATTGCTATGTACTATAAAGTCCAAGAACAATCAACAAAAACATTACTAAATTATATGAAAAGTTATTAAAATCTATACAAAGCTACTAAATTATATGAAAAACTACACAAAAGCTACTAAATTATATGAAAAATATTAAAAACTTACACAAAATCAATAAAATTATACCTTATTGAGGGATAACATGTCACCGTATGGGTGGCATGTCGAGTTTGAATTGATTGTATTGGAGTTATGGGTGGTTGGAATGGTTGAACAGGGTGTTGCTGTTGCAATTGTTGTGGTTGAGAATCAACAATTACATGCGATTGGATTGAGTGATTTGGTGATGCCTGTTGAGAAGCATGCGTATAGTCCAAAGTCCCTACAAGTGCAATGCATGTCAATTCAATATGGTAAATGGTAAATGGTAAATGGTAAATGGTAAGTGTAAAAACCCTTATATTGAATGTTAAGAATAAGGGTATTACGTCTCTGTCGTTTAACTAATGCAAACACTTGGGGTTAGGTGATGAGTGAACTTCCATTTTAGATTGGGAATCTCCCGACGCCTCAGTGTGTTGTTGGCCTCTTCCTCTTGATGTTGTTTTTTTTTGTGGAAGGGCCTCCAAAAATCTTCTCTGCATATGGTAAAGATTAATGTTATCATAAAGTACATAATCTTCTCTGCATACGGTACAGAAAAATCAAGATAATAACCTTAGTAACATCGAAATATAAACTATTAACATGTTGTTCTTCAAATGGAATTGAAAATTTTTCATTGTGTCATTCATGCAAGTGGGAGTTGGTTTGTATTTTAAATTAAAATATGCCTCGTAATAAAGACCAAGGAGGTAGTTAATTGAATGAATAACTGGTTTTTCAGAAAGTGTTGCATTTGTAATGTCAATTTTTATTTTATTAGATAAAAATGTGCACCTATAATTTTTTTCTGATCGATGTAATAATGTATGTAATAGCCCAATTCGGAATATCAGTTTGTCGACCCTGCAGAACAATTCAAGATTGAAAAAAGAAATCATGGCAACAAGAAAGTGGTGTGTAATTCCTTGCGTATCCACACCTCGTCTTGATTTTTTGTTGACATGAGCTACAAAAATTCATTGGAATTTGGAATTAATATCAATTTGAATTAATATCAAAATAAAAATATTTCAAATGAAAGCAGGTTACATGTACAATCAACATGGAAACCAAAACAAGATTCGAGGTAAATCTTATCCTCTTCAGTGAGGGTTTCTTTGCTTGTTACTATGGGTGAATTTTTAAATGGAAGACCTATCAATCGATGGATATCAGCTACATCAGCACTAATCCTGAATGTACAACCATCTTGACCTAAATAGTCTTAATTAGCAAGAATTAAACAACATTATAAACACCATCATGATAAGAATTAATCAAGGGTTAGATGCTAACATTTATCAATACAAAACTATGAAATTAACTATGTTAAGCACCTAAATATCCTCTATTCTCTAACAACATATAAATGAAGGAACCTAGGTAGGTTCCATGGCTATCAAAAATAATTGTCCTTAATGTTCCAAGAACCTAGGAATGGGGGCTAGTCAAAGTTGGGCTACAAGACCCTTTTGACACCTCCCATATGACCTAAGCACTTTAAGAAAGAGGCTTAACTCTTCAAGATGATGAACTCTCAAGAGGACAAAGTGCAAGCTCTTAGTCTCTTTGCTATATGCTTTGCATTTTCTCTCTTAAGGAGTTTAGGTGTAAGTAAAAAGGTAGGTGGAGGGCTCTTTATATAGCCCAAAGGATAAAGGATTCAACACATCCTCATGAATGTGGGATAAAAGGAGATGTAGAGTTAGTTATGGATAAGGGGGTTTAGATGGGGTTGAGTTAGCTTTAGGAGGGTTTAGTTTGTCCTCAAGTGGCTCATGTGGATAAAGGGGGTGTATTAATTAATCAAGATGATTAATTAAATACATGTGCAAGCTTTTATAAGCTTTTAGATGGATATTAGTGTGATTTAGACCATTAGGAAGGGATTAAACCAATTAAATAGAGATTTATTGATTTAATGAGAAGGGAGGCTAATTAATTAATAATAATTAATTAGACTAGATAGAAGGTGTTTGATTAACGAAAGGTCATTAATTAGGGTATGTATTGATAAGGTGACTTAATTAATTAGCTTAATGTAATCAATTAATGACAATGGAAGAGAAGATGGGCATTATTGACAATATGTCGTCAATTTGCGGGAAAAGAGATAATTAGCACAATTTAAGTATTTAAATTGCTTAGGCGTAATTATAGGTGTCTACATTTTCCCCTCTTTGGGGTGGCGTAAGTGATGCCACTTCAAAGATAGTAGATGGAAGAAAATTTTGAAGGGATAGAAGAAAAATTAGTAGGAGGGAGAGATGCCCCTCGAGTGTCGATGGGGTGATGGAAGAAGTCGATCGACGATCGAAAAAGGTGAGAGATAGGTAGAAGAATGGGGAAGAGGCAGGATGCCCGATGAGAGAGAAAATTAGGGGTGAAAGGGAAGTGATGTAGAAGAAATATGGAAGAGGGGAGGGAAGAGCTTAGCCTCTAGCCATTGTTGTATTGGAACAATTTTGATGTCATCATATTGCCATAGGAACTACATCATCGGTCCTTATGAAAAATATAAGCATACGACAAAGGTAGAATGACATGAAAAGCCATACTATGAACAATTGTCCATTGCTGAAAGTACCAACTCCACGCAACATACAATAATGCAATGCAATACGAGAAGGAAACAAGCTCATATAATAGGGAAAACAAGTACAAACACACATATCCAACCCAACAACGGTCAAGACAGTTGTACAAATGTTTTGTTATCAGTGCTGAAGAGATCCACAAGTTCATGATTGATGACAAGGGTTAAAAATGATGCCCTGAGCAAGGATACATGCAAGGGGAAATGACAATGGACATGGGTCCATGAAAAGTGTTTGTGCACAATGAAACAACACTAGGCAACAAAAGTGCCCCAGAGTACAGATGAAGCAAGTAGCTAGCTTTGTGAATGGTTGTGAATCTAGTGATCCATGAGTCATATTAATCGGGGAAGATGTGAGACAAACCAACAGGATATGGAGAAAATACCATGCGCAAGACACAAGTTTCAGCCGTAATAAGCAAGTTACCATTTTTGTAGGGTTTTTTTACTTTTTAGGATTTTTTGAAAAAAATTTTGCCTTGTTTTTTTTTTGATTTTTATATATATATATATATTTTTTTATTATTTTTGCCTTCCTTTCAAACCATGGTGAATAGAAGAAAGTAGAAGAAGAAAGTGAAGGGCCTAGGGGTGACAGAAAGTGCCCTAGGTGGAAGAAAGGAGAAATAAAGGACAAATAATGTCCTTGTTAATGGAAAAATTAAGAAAAAATAATTATTTGAAAAATAATTATTTACGAGAGTGGGAGAAGAGTAAAAATCACCAGGGAGCAATAAAATTGTCCGAGGGAGAAGAAAGGGGTATCGACAACAAAAATGCCCCAATACGGTGAAAAATAAGAGAAAAATAATTATTTAATAAAAATAATTATTCCACAACGTGAAAACAGAGGAGAAAATGGTGATCAAAATGGGTCTCCCGACCCTTCGAATGGTGAAAAATAGGTTAATATACCCCCATGGGGGGGTAAAAACATCACAATCAATTCATTTTAACCGCTCAGTTTAGAAAAATTACTTGTGAGGCTCTGACACTCAGGAGAACCATGGTGATCACATGAGACCATTTGAGGCGTGCGGATGTAGTCCGGGGGTACCAGCGGCATGCGGACGATGGCCCGTTTGAGTATCACAACCTTGCCCTTAAAATTTTGTCATTAATGCATTAATTAGGTCTTTTAGGCATAGAAAATGTAGGCATGCACTGCTGCGCAGCGCAGCATGGATAGGGCGCACAGGTGCCATTTTGGGGGCATAGGCATCCTTTTGAGGGCACAGCGCCATGTCCATGCGCACACACACGTGGTCAAAATCACACACACACACACACACACACACACATGAGCACATGTGCACGCACACACACACACACGGGAAAAGGGGCACACACACCAAAAGTGTGGCATGCATGGATGGAGCAAGCACACATATGCAAAGTGCACATGTCACATGCCCAAGCGCACCAATTTGGTGGCGCACATGCCAAAAAGGGGCGTGCACACACCAAAAAGGGGCATGCACGTGCACGAGAAAACACACGTGCAAGCAAGCAGTGCACTAAAAACATGGCACACACACCCAAAAGGGTGCGTAGTGCACCTAGACAAGGAAAAAATATAGAAAGTGTCCAAAAACGTGACACTTAGAAGAATTTTTAGGATTTTTGGGTTAACCCTAAAAGATGAGATAGATTTTTAGAGGAAATGCTAGAAACTAATGAGTGGCATGTTATTTTGCAGAGATGACTACCAGTATTACAGATGCGGGAGCGTCACTCTGATTTTGAGTTAGAGGGTAGTATGCGCCAGCACGACCACCGAGCGATGGCGATACTACTATTGGAGGTAGTGGGATTGGGCCCCGTGGCTCGGATGCCATCTATTGTATTAGATCACGGCCTCCTGACTGCGCTAGCCGAGCGATGGCATAGCGAGAGTCGTGTTTTAGACTACCCACGGGGAGATGATAATGACCATAGAGGATGTGTGGTGATTCTACGCATGTGCCCATGATGGGTACATTGATCGAGTATAGTTCGGATGCAGGGCTGATCAGAGCAGCGTGCAGTGCTCTATTTGGGGTCGATGACATCCCACATGACGGGATGACCGTAGCCTTACATGAGTGCATCTCGACCCGACATTGCATCGGGGACCTCTCTATATCATGTCACTTATCAGTGGGTTCCTACTCACTGATAAGATAGGGACTTCGTTCCCGAGAGGATTACTTGCCACTAGTTCATGGCATTTACAGTGGTGAGAGATATTGTTGGGGGTAGTGTATACTGGCCCACTTATACTGGGATCTACACCTTATTACATACCACGGTCAGAAGACCATGGGGCCTACATCATTACTACAGATATGGTCATGGGATCATATAGCTATTGGATGCCCTGTGGGCCCATTCCGAGTCCGAGATCCCGAGGAGCCATCATACATGGCTTGGATAGCAGCTGATGGAGAGATGTCCATGGTCACCTTGGCAGCCTATTCAGATATAGGTGGAGTTTGATGAGCTAGCAGTGATAGACATCATTTGGCATCCATACAGGCACTTCCAGTGGCCAGAGGATGCCACAGAGCTTAGCATGTGCTTGGTGGAGCACTTTCTTATTGGCAGCCACAGCTACATCATGGAGTTGTATCATGTTGATAGGTGCCAGTGGCAGCTTGGCCGAGTATAGGGTGTCCCTCAGCCAGATATCTAGCATGCTCGCAGGATTCTGAGAGGTAGACTATGGGGCCTCGTATACCAGTGGCCGAGCCAGGACTAGTTTCTTATAGGTGGTCCCCCAGGCATGGGACCCATTATGGCAGGTGAGAGACCCGGGGACTATAGCTGATTATGCAGCATGGTACGCTACAGTATTACCCCGATGTCTTACTATTCCAGAGGTAGCTTGGGTAGCAGGTATTCACCCACCCGTAGAGATATGGCATGGGGTAGAGCGTAGAGCTAGAGCAGTGGCACTGGGGCCAGACCCAGAGGATCCTTTTGATGGGATCCCTCATGATGGATAGGGTGCCCCATAGGCATAGGGACCGAGGCCATAGGGCCCAGTACAAGTAGCCATGCCACCACCCAGAGGTAGGGTTTTTGAGCAGGGGTAGTCTTCTAGAGCACCTCAGGGACCAGTCCCTGAGGCACACATAGCCTCACAACCATAGTGGTGTAGATAGCCACAACACATGTACAGTACAACATACTCATAGCCGAGAGAGACGGGCTAGAGCAGAGAGAGATGAGGCTCGAGGCTGGTGTGTGATAGCAGCCATAGCAGAGCGCGATGATGAGGCCCGAGCCCACATTGTGACATTACTATCAGGGCGGGATCAGGCTCGGGCCCAGGCTAGCCCAGGAGATGATAGAGGTGCATGGCAGAGCTAGATCCGAGAGACAACAACACAGGGGCTCAAATATTGAGCCTCCTACATCAGTCCCAGTCACAGGTGCACATGGTCATGGCACAGAGAGATCACGTGCATGCCCATTATCAGGTAGTATTAGCATAGAGGGACCAGGCCCACCGAGCTGCGCTGCAGGTGATGACCACAGAGAGGGATCGAGAGGCCACTTTTAGAGGCCGAGGCCGAGGACACTGGGCCGAGTTACAGTGAGAGAGATACTACCCTTCAGGCAGCGCTCACCTCCGGTGATGCGGATCTGATTCATGATGCCACCAGGCTTGGTGGTGAGGCCCTTTTATAGGACAACATATTACAGAGTGGTGCCACCAGAGCAGTAGAGAGTGGCACTGCCACAATTATCAGGGTCGAGTGCATCAGGCTCTCGATCACGGAGGTCTGGCATTCCACCAGATCCGTTAGACAGCCTCTTCCAGAGCAGCCGGTGAGACTAGCGCCATCCCAGCCTCTAGAGTTTTGGCATGTCCAGAGGACAAACCTAGGAGCCCGGCGAGGGTGAGAGTTGTGGTTGATAGCCACATTTTATTGTATAGATTCTTTTGTATGTATGCCTCTTATGAAGGCTGATTTTGATGTACAGTGATTGTAGACATGTATTTTTTGATGATGCCTCATGATGAAGGCTTGATTCTTTTAGATACATGCCCCTTTTTGATGGCATTGTGTATCGATGATGTATTTGTATTGAGTACTGATCAGGACATTGTATGTATGTATACAAACATTTTTGATGTATCCTTGTTGTACGCCTCAGCTGAAGGCATTTTTGATATAGAGCATAGATTTGTATGTATCCATTTTTGATATAGATGTATATTTGACACATGTATATATATATATATGAGGAGTACTTTTGTTTTGGCTCAGATACATGATTATGAGATGATGTATATCTTTGTTTTTTGATACATGTATATAGATGGTTTTTTTTGTCTTTAAACTCATGGGGAACTAATTGATGATGGGACATGAATCGTATTTAGTATCTTGAGCGGGCATGTTGCCTACATTGGATTCGATGCATGTTACATTTTTTGATTCAACACTTATGGATGCGTTGTGACACGAGTGGGCATACATTGATTCCTATTGCATGCTGCGTGTTTTGATTCAACACTTATGGATGCATTATTTGATTTTGTACTTTGTATGTATCTTGGTTATCTTGATGTTTGATGTATATACATGTGCTTGTTTAGAATGTTAGATGATAGATCCGTAGATGATATCAAATGTTTTTTTTATGTGTTGTTTGTTGATGTATATGGATGGATGATATGATGATATTGGTGTGGGGGGGGATAGATTTTTGATTATGCGCAACCCCTCTTGCCCCCATTGATGATACGATATGTGATGATTAGCTTAGCATACATGCATGATGTAAAACTTAGCATTTTTGTTTATATATGATGTATAGATGATGTTAGATGTGATGATAATGATGGTAATGTGATGTGAATGATAACAAAATAGAGCACATGCAAGAAACACAACCAAATGCTAACAAAGAACACCAGAATTAATGCAATACACCATGATTCACCATGTTTTATTAACAAGTAACAAACACAACCAAATGCTCAAGAAAGAACATAATGAATTAACACATTACATCATGATTTCCCAAAATTAACTAGCATGTAAAAACACACCACAATATGCACAAGCAAGAATAAATCTAATCTAAGAAAGAAAAGATGAATCCTAACAAAGTACACCCAAGCAACAAACAACTCAAAAGCAAGCAAGCAAAACACTATACAAGCAACAAGCAAAGCAAGGAAACAAGACAATGCAAGTAAATGTTTTTGTAAGATATGTTTTCATGGACTATTTTCTATTGTTTAGGTTTTTTTGAAACAATTTTCTATTGTTTTTGTGTTTGTGAAACAATTTTCTATTGTTTTTGTGTTTTGTGAAACAATTTTCTATTGTTTTTGTGTTTTTGAAAACAATTTTCTATTATTTTTGTGTTTTTCTCAAAACAATTTTCTATTGTTTTTGTGTTTTTGTGAAACAATTTTCTATTGTTTTTGTGTTTTTGAAACAATTTTCTATTGTTTTTGTGTTTTTGAAACAATTTTCTATTGTTTTTGTGTTTTCAAAACAATTTTCTATTGTTTTTGTGTTTTTAATGGTTTTCCAAAGCTATGTGCAGGTAACCAAGAAAGCATGGATGCCCCCAGCATTAGGTGGGGAATATACAAGGTAGAAGCCACACACTTATGAACAAGAAGGTGAAGTCATTGAGTTTCCCCCAGCGTAAGATGGGAAATAACAAAAGACCACGTCCCTCACAGATGAATAGAAGAAGGCAAAGCCGGATCAAGGCTGGACAGGATGGTGTGCACAAGGAATCTTGAAAGTAGAACTAGGTCTAGGCCAAAGACAACTACCCTTCTAATACATAATGCTTGTGAACAAAAAATCCTCCCGAGGCACCGGAAACTAGTTTTCACCCAAGGACTTGTCCAAAGTGCCACAATTGCGTGGTTTTCACTAATGGACACCTGATTTTCTCTTTTTCTTTTTCTAATTTTTTGTTTTTGTATTTTTGTTTTTTATTTTTTTATTTTTGTGCCATGTTCAAGCATAGAACCTCTTAAGATGCATGGCATTCATGGGCTCTCGGAGCTCATCACCATTGGGGTGAGCCAGTTTGTATGCCCCGTGCCGTACTTGGAAACTATGACATAGGGTCCTAACCAATGTGGTTCGAACTTCCCTTTCTTTTCTCGCTCTGCTCTGGTGTTGAACTGGTTCTCCTTCATAACTAAATCACCAACCTCAAACTGATGAGGGATGATTCTCTTGTTGTAGTTTCTGGAGACTCTATGTTGATACACCTTCAGGTGATTAAGGGCATGAATGCACCTCTCATCCAGTAGCTCCAACTCAACTAGTCTTGCCACTCGATAATCTTCATCCTTATCCAGATAGTCTCGAAGAGAGATCCTCGGGATGGAAGTTCAATCTCTAAGGGGATGATAGATTCTATCCCAACACTAAGGAATATGGTGTCACACCTGTAGGGTGTGAATGGATGTTTGGTAAGCCCAAAGGGCTGGATGGATTTGTAGGTGCCAGTTTTGACTTGTTTTGCTGACCATCTTCTCCATTATCCTTGACCAAAGTCTTGTTTGTTGCCTCAACTTGTCCATTACCCTGAGGGTAATATGGTGTGGACCATTTCAATCTAATTTGGAACCATTGGCAAAGACCTTTCATAGTTTTGTTCTTAAATGACTTCCCATTATCTATAACAATGGCTGTGGAATACCATATCGGCAAATAATGTGATTCATGATGAATTTAGAAATTTGTGCTCCTGTGACATAGGTTAAAGGGACAACCTCCACCCATTTTGTAAAATATTTGTGGCTGTGATGATATGTGTATGACCATCAGATGAGGTAGGAGTAAGTTTCCTATTAAATCGAGTCCCCACTTGGAGAATGGCCATGGGGTAGTGATTGGTTGCAATGGTTGCGATGGAGCATGGATGAAATTTCCATACTTTTGGCAAAGCACACATTTTCTAACATAATTGCAACAATCAGTTTCCATGGTAGGCCAATAGTAACCTACTCTCAATAGTTTCTTAGCCAAGACCATTCCATTTGTATGTGCTCCACATACCCCTTCGTGCACTTCCTTAATTGCTTGGATTGACTCCATCACATCCAGACAACGTAATAGATTCCCATCATAGCCATGATGATAAAGTGTACCTCCTAAAAGGGTGTAATGGGCTATCTGGTGAATCAGGATTTGCTTTTCAAATGGGAGATATCGGGAGGGAATGTGTTGTCCTTAAGATAGGTGAAAATGGGTTCATACCATGGGGAATGGGGACCAACAACCTCACAAGCCAGGAAAGATTCTGGCATGTCATATGCGGCTGGTGTAGATTTTCTACGAAGAATGGCATATCATTGTTCCCTGTGGAATATGAAGCATAGATCCCACCATTGCCATGGCATCCACCGATCTGTTTTTGCTCTTGGGATTTTCTCAAAGGTAATGCACACAAAATACTCCTTTAGAGTTTCCACTAACTTTTTGTAAGGTATGAGCTTGTCATCCTTAACCTTATATTCATCATTTACCTATTTAATGATTAACTGTGAATCACCTACAACCTTAACATGATGAATATTCCACTTGATGGCTAGCTTCATCCCTGCAATAAGTGCTTCATATTCCACAATGTTGTTCGTGTAAGGGAAGGCCAGGGAAAGCCTGTGGTATAGGATCACCCAAAGGAGTAATAAGGACCACTCCTACACCTGAACCATGAAACATAAATGATCCATCAAAATGTATCTACCATATGGTAGATTCTTCAATGTAGAGCAAGGAGGCATCTGGCAGATCTAGACTCAAAGGTTCCGTGCTTTGCAAGGGTGCTTCCACTAGCTTGGTCTATCAAGTACTTGTCCTTTAACTAATTTTTGATGGAAAAATTCTATATCAAACTCACTAAGTAGAATGATCCAATTAGCCATTCTACCCGTGAGGGCAGGTTTGGACAACAAATACTTGAGTGGGTCGACCTTGGATATGAGCTTGGTCTTAGTATTTAGCAGGTAATGGTGAATTTTTAAAAGGTAAAAACAATGGCCAAGCAAGCCTTTTCAATCTGAGGATAATTAAGTTCATAGGCGATGAGGGTGTGACTCAGATAGTACACCACTTTCTCTTTATGGCTAAGGTCGTATTGGGTGAGCAATGCACCAATAGCATATTGTGTAGTGGAAATATAGAGCAAAAGTGGTTCTCCTGGAGTGGGAGGCATGAGGACAGGTGGATTAGCCAGGTACTTGTTTAAGCAAAGAAAAGGCTTGTTGTTGCTCGGGTCCCTAGATGAAAGCGACGTCCTTTTTAAGAAAATGGGTGAATGAGTGACATTTATCTGCAAGCTGGGAGATGAAGTGGTGAATGGCTTGAATTTTCCCCTGTAAGCTACGCGTTGCTTGATATTCTCAGTGGAGCATTTCAAGTGATGGCAGACACTTTAGCAGGGTCTACCTCAATACCTCGTCTTGACACAATGAAAGCCCAATAGTTTCCCGATATAGCACACCAAGACACACTTCTTTGGATTCAACCTAACTTTATATTCATGCAGGCATTCAAAGATACACCACAAAATGATAGGATGATCCTCTCTTGTTTTGGACTTTCCCAGGATGTCATCTACGTAGTCTTCCATGATGTCA